>QEOQ01000041.1:1042032-1079055 GCA_010279815.1 Brachionus plicatilis
TAAAGTTAGTCGATTATTGAATCGATTATTGATAATCGATTGCCAACACTATTACGAAGTATGATTGCGAATCTTTAGGTAACAAGATGAATGGTCATCTCTTCAAAAAATGAACCAATTTAAATCACTATGATATTATACTTTATGAACTTTTGATAAAAATGAAAATTATTTGATTAAATACTTTTAGGATATTTAATTATCAGGGAAATTAACAAGTTGGTTTAGGCAATCTAATTTTTTTTAATTTTTTTTTCAATAAAATAAAAAAAGAAGTTATATTTAAAAAAAGATATTTTAATATTGATTGTCAATGGACCAGTAGTTTTTTATTTATTTAATTGTATTCAAATTGATTTTTATTAAATGTTTGTAAAAAAATTCTTATTTAAAAAATATTAAAAGTGGTTATAATTTATATCTGTATCTGCCGTTTAACTTTTTTTTTTTCTTATTTAACAACTCCTTTTCTAATTCTTCTTTAGTGAAACAATCATCAATAGTTAAAAAAATCAAATAATTCTTAAGCACCATCAAAACCAAGTCTTGCACCAATTGCGTATTTTTTCTAAAAGCCAGTCTCAAATTCTCACTATTCTGAATTAAATTCATGAAATTCTCATCCTCAATCAAATCACTCAAATCAAAGTACAACAATTTAAAACAGCTATAAATTATTTCCACAGCTCTTTCTTTTTCAAAATTTGAAATCTCAATTTTAACCAAATCTTCGGTTAATTTTACCACTTCTTTTTTAGTATTAAAATAATTTTTTTGCAACTTTGGCAAACCAGTATTATTCAAGTCTTCATCTTCATCGCTCGAATCCCGCTCAATCACTTCATCAGTTAAATAAGCCCTGCTGCATATTGTTCTCTGGCAAATCTTGCAGCTATTGTCCAAAAAAATAAAACAATCAATGCAGTAAAAACCGGTGCAATTATTGCTGTCACATCTCATAAAATCATTGGCACTGAAAGAATCACCTGGCTCTGCCAAACAAGTCAAACAGTACTCAAACTCCGGAGGAAAATACTTCAAATAAATGGGCATAAATTTTCCTTTATATTTACGTATTATACTTTTTAGGCCAACTCTTTCCACTGTTCCAAAGCAATAAAAAAATGAAATGACCATTATAGCAGTGTACATACAATTAGCTATTGTCCAGGAAAAAAACTTCAGAATTCTCACCCAAAATTTGGCCTTTTCTTTTTTTCTTTCTATAAGTCCAATTGAGGAATACAGAGCCAACAATTTGGTGTACAACCAACTTGTTCGCTCCATGTCTCTGTCCGGATACACACATCCGCATAGAAGACAACGCAGTCGCTTTATATACGCCTGAAAAAAAGCTAGCAAATAAAGAATTAGAATGCTGTATGTGAGAACTTTTCTGGCACTAGGGTCAGCGGGAAAGAGTCTTGGCAAACACTTTTGATTGTCTAGCTTTAAATTGGCATCCTGCTGGTCTTGAAACATGTGGAAAATTCGTCTGTAGGTGGCGCCTAGAAATCCATCATTTTTAATGGTCATTTTGGAATTGTCTTTGTCCGAGTACTCGATGTTGACATGTGTATTCGAGTAAATGTACTGATTAGCTCCAACAATTGCCATTTCGAACAAGATAGAAATTAAGACAGGAAGTAAAAGAAGAGTTAGATTTATGGTAGACTGTATGGTCACTTGGCGTTCTTTGTTGGTCAGACTTAGAGAAAACAGTTCAGTGTAGCCAATTTTGATCAATGGATTTAGTGGAAGGACAGACGGCAGTTTTTTGACCTTCCGGTTATGATCAATTTCATAGAATTTAACTCCAATTAAATAATTGTTAAAGTTGTCGCGCTTCAGGTATTTAGAGTGAAATTTAACTGCACTATAGATCAAAAAAATAAACGAAATGGGAAATAGAAAATTTATTTTTACCAAATAAGTGTTCACTTTTTCCAAACGATGGCGGTAAATTTGGGCCACAGTGAGCACATTTTTTTTCAATGGCTTGTCATCTGTCACATTTTCTTGTTCCTCAATCACTTCAAATCTAAACTCGTCCTTTAAGCTTTCAACTCGTTGTTTAACTTCGCTTTTTAGGTCTTTTTTCAAATTTCTGTAGTATGTCTTGGCTTTTTTGTAGGGCGCTTTGATACTGTCAAAAGACGGACAGGCTAATTTTTCTAGTTTTTTACAATACAATTTAAACGAGTACTCAGCAACCAACGAGTACACATGATAGTAATAAAAAAGCATTCCTTTCAGAAAGTAATAGACTTTCTTTGGCATTAGGTGCTTTAGGGCGCATTTTTCGTACAATTTACTTATTAAATAGGTACAATTAGTTGATATATTGCCGAACAAGTTAATGTTCATTACTTCAATTTTCTTAAGATACTGGTATGATTTGTTGATGTATTTGACATTATTGTCCATCACTTTTTTCACTGTGTCAAGAGAATCCTCCACATTTTCTCCAACTTGACGCATATAGTTCACCTTTTCCTGAAAATCGTGGTAAGCAGAATCGCCACGAACTAACTTTTTGGTCTGTTCACTCATCATTTTTTTGTTACAACTATATGTTTCTTGCAGAATGTCCAGATTGTCCAAAGCATTGGGCAGCACGTACTTGGTGCACAAACTGTAGCAGTTCATCAGGATAATGCCGCGTCCGCGGTTCGATGCCATGAACGGAATGATGAGCAAAACAATGCAGCGAAACTTGGCATTATCAAAAACCAGGCCAAACGACAAGATTAAAAAAATAATTACTATTAAAAAAGTAGCTAGAATGGCCCTGATTTGAACAATGTGTTTCACATACAAAAAAATAGTGTATGTCAAAAGACAAGTGGCTGCCAGTCCGGTCAAAGATTTGACAGTTTTATTCAAAATACTTGAGTCAGAGACAAGCAAATTGAAAATTTTAAATTTGTAGCGCTTTTCCATATCGGCTTTGTAGACCAAAGCTGGAAAAAATAATTTGATAATGACACATTTGCCCACTAGTCTAAAATTTCCATCAAAGTTAGCATCATCAATGGCCTTAAGGCTAGATCTATTTTTTAGAAGGTTTTTTTTTCTGTCATAATTAAGCGAATAGGTTCCTATTTTGAGACGAAATTTTATTAGGTCCAAATCGGAGAAAATATTGAAAAAATGAGTTTTGGCTAAATCGATGACAGATTCGATGAGCATTTCGATTTCGGTGGCGAAAAGATCATCGATTTGGCTAAGATATTTTTTCAAACATTCATCAGAGAGCATCCTTTGGGCCACTTGTTTTTCGACGTTTTCCAGCACATTTCTTTTTATCTTAATGCCTGAGTCCCTGAGTGTGTCAACGTCGGTGTAAATTTCGTTTCGTTTAAGGTACTTTAAATGAACATAAAGATTAATGGTCAAAAATTCGATTATCACTCTACTGATTATATAATCTAGATTTTTTTCAACTGAACAAATAATTTGGCTCTCAAATTCTAAACTAGAATCCACATCAGAATTTCTAGATTCTAAAGTGTCATCTACATTTTCTGTTGGATCATTCAATGTTTGAATACATTCATCAAAATTTAGAGATTTTCTCATCATTTTCGAGATTAATCAAAAATAAAATATTTTAGTTTTTTTTTTATTTATTTTCATATTTGGCGCTTTAATATTCTTAATTGTGTAAATAATATGTTTGGTAGAAGAAGTCATCTTTAATTAAGCAATTGTCAAAAGCGTTAAATAAAGTACTGTACATACAAATAATTTCTTCTTCCGTAAATTCTTCTTCATCTAAGAAGAACAGGAAGAAGAAAGGATAAAGAAACATCGAAGTTAGTTTTAAAATGTATTAAAAAAAAGTGTTGTACTAGGCAATTGTGTATCAAAGTAGTTCTGAGTTGAGTTCCACAGCTCTTGAAGGTTTCTAGGTCTTCTTTATTTTTTTATCTTCTGATATGAGATGCAATAATTTTTATCCTGTCAAAAAACGTTTAAGACCGAGAATTTTATCTAAAAAATAATTATTAATTCTGCATTTATCTTAAAACTTACGAATTAATGCGGCATTTAAGGTTGAAATTTTTAACTTAATTTCAAATTTTGTTCGTAAAAGATTTACTGTGTTATGATTTTTAAAAAATTTCAAAATTGTCATATTTAATGAAGAAAAAATGCAACTTTTGTAATTTCTTTATGAAAAACGTATTTGTTATTAGGAATAATTTGGATTATTTTTTCCTTTTATTATTTTTCCAAGTATTTTCTTTTATTTTTTGTTTTTCAAAAGTCATAAAGACAAAGTCAAGTTAAATCTTCATGTATTTTTTGAATCAAATTTACATTTCTTTTTAGCACTAGATGTCATATATACACTAATTTCGGCGGTGAAGTTTGTAGGAAAAACTGTTGCGAAATATATTTTATATAATTGAATCCCAATTGAAAATCAATTATCATTTTAAAAATAACTATCCAAAATTTTCAAAGATTATTTATTTAACATAAACAAGAGAAAAATAAAATAAATCTTGATATTTTGAAGAATAGTCGAATATTGATAAAAACAGTGCTTAATATTTAGTTTTTTTAAAATTTTATTCAAACAACCTAATTTTTTTTTGCTTTAAAAATTTTATAGAAACAATTCGTTTTTTATTTTAAAAATATTTTACATTGATTTGATTTTTCTTATTCTAATTTTTAATTTATAAATTCGAATTATATTCGAGTCAGAAATCATTTTTAATAGTTAAGCATAGAAAATAGCTGAAAAAAAATTTTTATGCGGAAATTTTGTTTAACACTAGATGCCCCAAAATTTCAAACTACTAGAATCACCAAAACGAGTCATTTTGACTCGTAATGAAAATTAAGGAATCAATTATATATTTTATGTCCAAATTCATTTAAATTATTAAATTAGTTGAAAAGAAATAGTAAATTAATAAATTTTAGACTTTTCTTAGGCCTTATAAAATATCCATGGTCAATCACACTTTTTACAAATTATCTCTTTTTCTTTTGAACAATATCCACACCCTTCTTATTAACATTTTGAACAAAAATTTGTCGCTTTTTAATTACTACTTAAACGAATTTGAACAAATTTTTTTATTTTAATTTAGAAAGTTATCCTTATTTTTAATGCTGAAAAAAAATTATGCTCAAAAAAAAAAAAATTAGACTTTAGCGGCCAAACACCGAAAAAAGAGTCTTTTTGACTCGTTGGTGCTTCTAGTAGTAAATACTTGATTTGGCACAAAGACAAATTTTTTTGAATTTAAATTTAGTTAATTTAGAAAGTTTTTCTTATTTTTATGCTGATAAAAAAAATTTTGTGGTCAAATAACAAAAATTGACTTTGATTTTAGCGGCCAAAATTCGTAAAAGAATCTTTTTGACTCGTTGGTGCTTCTAGTGTTAACTTTAAAATTTCTTAAATGTAAACGAGTCAATTCTATGGACATTTCTAGTAAAATTAGATTAGTATAAATACAAAAAAATAAAAAAATATATTCCAAATAAAAATTTATTAAATAATTTGAAAAAAAAGAATTAAAAAAAGCTTAAATTAGGAATTTATCCTTTTTTTGAGTACAATTTCAAAATTATTTTTAGGCCTCCTAACAATAATTTCAATTAATTCTAATTTATTAGGGCAAATTGAAGTTTAAGATCAAAATCAAAAGATCAAAATATAAATTTTAATATTTTATTTAAATAAAAGAGAAAAATATTTTTTTTTCCAAGAAATTACTTGACATGTCATGTCAAGTTTATTTTCATATATAAAATTTTAAAAATATTCCTTTTTATTGAACTTAAATAGGTTTAAATATTTTAATTGATTTTAATGAAAATTTACTTTTAAAGACAAAAAATTTCACTGTTTTTAAATTAAAAATTTATTTAAGTGGAAAAATAAAATTATTTTAGTTTGAATGAATGGATATAAAAGTAACAAATTTGAATTTGTGAATTAACTTAACTTGAATTATTTAAATTATTGATTGTTTTTGTTAAATAGGTTAGAGATCAATCATTTTGATGTTTATTTGATAATGAACCATTATTAGACATAACATGTCTAGTAATTTTTAGTATTTATTTCTTAAAAATTATTTAAATTATTAGATTATTTAAGCTTTAAAATTTTAAATGATCCTTTTGATCTTAAAATTTGATCTGAAACTTCAATTTGCCTTTATTAGGTGTATTTTTTGATGGAAAAATTTCAAAATTAAGCAATAGCTTACTCAAAGCAATCTTAGACTCAAGCATTGAAAATTGCATACCAATGCAGTTACGGGGTCCATTTCCAAAAGCCATAAATACCAAAGGATTCCTTTTAGTATCTCAAATGAATCTCAAAGGATGAAATTCATTTGGATCAACAGGTCCCCAAAGCTCAGGATCAAAATGCAAACTCATCACATCAACCACTATTACTGTGTCCTCTGGTATATCTATTCCTTTAACCACAGTTGATTTGGTACATCGCCGACCAACAGCTCTTAAAATGAAAATGTTTAATAAATTTAATTGTTAATTAGAACCTTTTTAAAAATAAAAAAGGATATCTTACGTATTAACAATTGGATAGATTCTTAATACTTCTTTAATGAACCAGTCTAAATACTCAATCTTTTGAACACTATCAGGATTTATATCATCCTCAGAATCAAACTCAGACTTCAACAAGTCCTATAATTTTTGCTGTTCTTCACTATTATTTGCTAGAATAAAGCTTGCATACGTCAAAGTGGTACTAGTGGTCTCGTAACCAGCAAACATGAACAGCATCAAATTCATTTTTATTTCCTTGACAAAAAACTAATCATTACTATAACCTTTTGGCGCCCACTTTTGAACTGTGACAGAAGCTAATTAAACAAACAAAATTTCATGTATTTTGGTAGCTTAGAAAATTTGATGATGAGTTTCACCCCATAACCCAGGAGTAGTTAACGGGGTTTGACATTAATGAATTCAAAAAAAAAATTTTATTTTAATTTTAGAAGAAAAATGCTTGAAATTTTTTCACACCATTTTTTGTATAATTTTAGTTGAAGATTTCAAAAATGAAGTGACTTTTTAAAAAAAAACATTGTTTGATCTTGATTTTGAGTAGTAGTAGTAGTATTTAAACTGCGACATGGCCTAAACCATGCGGAGCACGTCATCAGTAGATGACGTCCTATAGCAGTTTTTCCAGTACGTGTCCAGCTTGTTTTTAAATTCGTTGACTGTTTTAGATTTTATTATATCGTCTGGTATCTTGTTCCATTCGTTTACGATTCTGTTATTGAAAAAGTTGTGTCGCGGGTTACAAAAACGGATGATTTCTCTTCTGAAGTGACCTCTGTGTCCACCACGTGGCATTGAACAGATCGGTAGTATGTGCCAGTCGATAGTTTCTAGACCGTTTTCGAGTTTAAACTTTTGAATCAGGTCACCCCTGAGTCTTCTGGTTGATAGTGTAGTAAGGCCCAGATTAGTGCATCTCGTAGGATAATCGAATTGTTTAAGCTTATGAGGGATTTTTGTTGCCCTTTGCTGAACTTTTTCCAATAAATTTATATCTTTTGTTAAGTATGGATTCCAAGCAGCGACAGCAAATTCAAGATGGGGTCTAACAAACCCAGTGTACAATTTTTTCCACAGAGCTGCGTCTTTATATACAAATGTATTTTTTAACATTGATAAAATGCTGTTAGCTTTCGAAGCAGCTTTGTTGGCTTGGCAGCTAGGTTTCATATCGTTAGAGATTAGTACACCGAGGTCTCGTTCGCATTCCGTTTTAGTTATTTGGATACGTTCTGTTTGTGATTCGTATTTTTGCATTGAGTATTTGAATTGAGGGTTACGTTTCCCAGTGTGCATTATTTTACATTTTTCAATATTTAGGCGCATTAACCAAGTGTTCGTCCACTCTGTTATTTTGTCGATGTCTCGTTGCAGCCTTAAGTTGTCTGTCGGTGCAAACATGTGGTCAATTTCGCTGATTATTTTTGTGTCGTCTGCGTACATTTTACATTTGTTTTCTAATAAGTCTGGGAGATCGTTAATATATAATATGAAAAGAATCGGCCCAATAACAGATCCTTGAGGTACCCCGCTCCTGACAGCGCTCCAGCTCGATTGGTGCTCTCCTAAAACAACTCTTTGGCGTCGGTTTGTCAAAAAGGATTCGATCCAGCTTAATAGAGGCCTGCTTATTCCGTAATTGGCCAGTTTATGAAGTAGACGTTTGTGCGGTACTTTGTCGAAGGCTTTTGCAAAGTCGAGGAAGAGAATGTCGACTGATTTTTTATTAGACAAAGCTTTCGTGGTAAAATCAAGAGTTTCGAGGAGATTTGTAATGCATGCTTTGTTTTTGATGAAGCCGTGTTGTTCATTTGCTAGTAGCTTAAATTTCGTTAAATGAGTCTTTATTGCCGTTTTTAGAATTTTTTCCATTATTTTACATACAACTGAAGTTAAAGAGATTGGTCTGTAGTTGGATGGGTCAGTGTTGTTTCCTTTTTTGAATAACGGAGTTACGTTTGCTTCACGCCAAGCTTTGGGAACTGCACCAGAGTCAAGAGAGAGCTTATAGATCATGCTTAACGGGAGAGCCCAAGCGTTGGCGCAGCTTTTGAGTACGTGAGGATGGACGCCGTCAGTGCCTATTGATTTGTATATGTCTAACTTTTTTAATATTTTTAATATGTTCGATGGAGCAAAAGATGTGTCGCTTATTGTTTCATTGGTCCTTGGATTAAAAATTGGCATTTCACTTGAGCTCTCTTCGTTGAAGAATACGGAGCTGAAGTGTTTATTGAGCGTATCAGCGATTTCATTTCTATTGGTCGTGGAAACACCGGAATCGTTTGTGATCGACGTTATACGCATTTTTACTTTCTGCTTCTCGTTAACGTATGCGTATAGTCTTTTCGAGTTTAATTTATCATCAGCTAGGCTTTTTTCGAATAATCTGATAGAGTCCCTTGATTTCTTTTCAATTTCCCTTTTTACTGAAGTATAGCTTTTCTCTAGACTTCGGTTTTTGCCTCCGGAAGCCCGAAGTTGATGCCAGAGCGACTTTTCTTTTCTTATAAGTTTTGCGAGCTCTGGATTTATCCACGAAGGCTTACGTTTATTAATTTTTTGTTTGAATTTGGGTATAAATTTGTCACAAAGAGAATTGTACGTATTTAAGAACTCGTCATAGCATTGTTCAATGTTTTTGTTTTCAAATAATTCTCCCCAGTTTTTTCTATCTAGTTCGAGCTGCATTTGACCGAAATCGCCACGTTTTTACGCATATTTGTTGCTAAAAAAATGTTCTTTTATTTCGTTAGCAATTTCTATTTTGAAAGAAAGGCTAATATGAGCCTGTTCGCTCGAGCCAAGAGGAGAGCTTTCTGACAAACAGCTTAGTCTATTTCTCGAGTCAGTTATTATTAGGACGAGCGTATTCGTTGTATTGCCATTTGCTTTGCGAAATTTTGGAGAGGTGACGATTTGGCTTAGTGATTCGTCATTTAACATGTCAACAAAGGCGTTAGCTGGGCTATCATCGCTGCCAAAAACTGTGACGGAGCCGTCTTTGTGCCATTTGTTCGATTGATAATTGAAGTCACCTGTGATAAGAATAGAGCTGCACTTCTGGGTATCATTGGCTGATTTCAATGCTTTTATGGTCCGTTTAATTTCATTATCTATTAGAGAATTCTGAGAGTAGTTGTTGCTCGGGGGAGGCCGGTAAATGCAGCCCAAAATTACCGTTTCGAGACCTATTTTTATCATGCACCAGCTTTGTTCGGAGTAGACACATTTCAGGCTTTGTTGTAGACTAGGAATGGTAATGTAAGAAGAATTAATGTCGTCTCGTACGTATATAGCAACTCCTCCACCATGGGACGATCTATCAGATCGGTAAACATGATAATTCGGAAGAAGAGATATGGAGTTATCGCTAAACCAAATTTCTGTGATAAAAACAATAGCTGGCTTTTCTGTAGAAGTTCTGAGAGTAAGCTCAGCTAGTTTATCGTTGTTGAGTGAGCATGCATTTGCGTATAAACAATTTATGTTTAAATTAGGTGTAGATAAACTAGAGAATAAATTTGAAACGAAAGAGGAAGCTGAGGGCTCGTTTGACGAGTTCGGTGAGGCGAAAAGTGAATTTGAAACGATTGAGGAAGCTGAGGGCATATTATTTGTTATTATTTTGTAAAAAGGTTGTATATTTGACTGCTCGACTTTTCTTGTGCTGAATGTTTGCTAGTTGTCTCGGTCATCTTTGTGGAGGACCCAGACAACGTTTCCATTACGTATTCCCCAGAACCATCTCTTTCCATTTTAAATTTTATATCTGAGAGTTACACCGTTTTCTGTTATTTCTTCCGGGAGCTGGCTGTTTCTCTGTTTTTTTGTTTCTCTCAAGTGTCGTTCGAGGGCTCTTTCGGATAGAGTTCTGTCCTGATTTATGTAAATATGTTTGAATTGGGTTGTTCTTCCCAAGTCGCGAGACTTAGTAAGAACCACCTGCTTGCTTTCTTTGTCTTTAAGTTCGACAATTATTAATGCTGGTCTTGTGGCTGTTGCTTGTTCTTCTGAGACTGTTTCAACTCTTCGTCTGGCTTTCATTCTAGCTATTCTTTTGCACTTTGTATTATTTACGCCTAAAGTTTCGAGTATTGCCTCTACTTTCCGTTGATCCTCTTCTGCTTTTTCCTCTTCGTTATCGTTTGTGCTTTCTTCAAGTCCACTGATTATTACGTTATTTTCGATTCTTTCTCTTTCTTTAAATTCTTGCGCCATTTTTGTGAAAGACACCATGTCAGCTTCGCTTTTTTTACCGTTGTTTTGAATCATGCTGGCTAAGGTTACGTTTGCTGTTGTTGTTACTGTTGCTGTTGTTTTTTTGTTCATTTCTTTTACTTCTGTTCTTAGAGAAACCAGTTCAATTGCTTGAGACTTGTTTTCATCTTCGAGTATGCGGATTCTGGTTTGCATTGTTGTCATTGCTGACGATAATTGTTGTAGCCACGTGTGCTGAGTTTTTGCCATTAGTGTAGCTGCCGGGGGGCAGGTTGGCCAGTGTTGGATAAGGTCTGTCATATTTTTTTGCTTACGATTTCAATATTTTTTTTTTTTAATTTATGAAATAGATGATTAGATTTTTTAAGAAAATATTAAACAAACTATTTTTTCATTATATCTATTCTTTTTTAAGTTTTAAAACTTTATAACTGACTCGAGAAATAGACTAAGCTGTTTGTCAGAAAGCTCTCCTCTTGGCTCGAGCGAACAGGCTCATATTAGCCTTTCTTTCAAAATAGAAATTGCTAACGAAATAAAAGAACATTTTTTTAGCAACAAATATGCGTAAAAACGTGGCGATTTCGGTCAAATGCAGCTCGAACTAGATAGAAAAAACTGGGGAGAATTATTTGAAAACAAAAACATTGAACAATGCTATGATGAGTTCTTAAATACGTACAATTCTCTTTGTGACAAATTTATACCCAAATTCAAACAAAAAATTAATAAACGTAAGCCTTCGTGGATAAATCCAGAGCTCGCAAAACTTATAAGAAAAAAAAAGTCGCTCTGGCATCAACTTCGGGCTTCCGGAGGCAAAAACCGAAGTCTAGAGAAAAACAACGAGTTGAAAGCTTAAAGGACGAGTTTAGATTTGAAGTGATTGAGGAACAAGAGAATGTGACAGATGACAAGCCATTGAAAAAAAATGTGCTCACTGTGGCCCAAATTTACCGCCATCGTTTGGAAAAAGTGAACACTTATTTGGTAAAAATAAATTTTCTATTTCCCATTTCGTTTTTTTTTTTGATCTATAGTGCAGTTAAATTTCACTCTAAATACCTGAAGCGCGACAACTTTAACAATTATTTAATTGGAGTTAAATTCTATGAAATTGATCATAACCGGAAGGTCAAAAAACTGCCGTCTGTCCTTCCACTAAATCCATTGATCAAAATTGGCTACACTGAACTGTTTTCTCTAAGTCTGACCAACAAAGAACGCCAAGTGACCATACAGTCTACCATAAATCTAACTCTTCTTTTACTTCCTGTCTTAATTTCTATCTTGTTCGAAATGGCAATTGTTGGAGCTAATCAGTACATTTACTCGAATACACATGTCAACATCGAGTACTCGGACAAAGACAATTCCAAAATGACCATTAAAAATGATGGATTTCTAGGCGCCACCTACAGACGAATTTTCCACATGTTTCAAGACCAGCAGGACGCCAATTTAAAGCTAGACAATCAAAAGTGTTTGCCAAGACTCTTTCCCGCTGACCCTAGTGCCAGAAAAGTTCTCACATACAGCATTCTAATTCTTTATTTGCTAGCTTTTTTTCAGGCGTATATAAAGCGACTGCGTTGTCTTCTATGCGGATGTGTGTATCCGGACAGGGACATGGAGCGAACAAGTTGGTTGTACACCAAATTGTTGGCTCTGTATTCCTCAATTGGACTTATAGAAAGAAAAAAAGAAAAGGCCAAATTTTGGGTGAGAATTCTGAAGTTTTTTTCCTGGACAATAGCTAATTGTATGTACACAGCTGTTATGGTCATTTCATTTTTTTATTGCTTTGGAACAGTGGAAAGAGTTGGTCTAAAAAGTATAATACGTAAATATAAAGGAAAATTTATGCCCATCTATTTGAAGTATTTTCCTCCGGAGTTTGAGTACTGTTTGACTTGTTTGGCAGAGCCAGGTGATTCTTTTAGTGCCAATGATTTTATGAGATGTGACAGCAATAATTGCACTGGTTTTTACTGCATTGATTGTTTCATTTTTTTGGACAATAGCTGCAAGATTTGCCAGAGAACAATATGCAGCAGGGCTTATTTAACTGATGAAGTGATTGAGCGGGATTCGAGCGATGAAGATGAAGACTTGAATAACACTGGTTTGCCAAAGTTGCAAAAAAATTATTTTAATACTAAAAAAGAAGTGGTAAAATTAACCGAAGATTTGGTTAAAATTGAGATTTCAAATTTTGAAAAAGAAAGAGCTGTGGAAATAATTTATAGCTGTTTTAAATTGTTGTACTTTGATTTGAGTGATTTGATTGAGGATGAGAATTTCATGAATTTAATTCAGAATAGTGAGAATTTGAGACTGGCTTTTAGAAAAAATACGCAATTGGTGCAAGACTTGGTTTTGATGGTGCTTAGGAATTATTTGATTTTTTTAACTATTGATGATTGTTTCACTAAAGAAGAATTAGAAAAGGAGTTGTTAAATAAGAAAAAAAAAGTTAAACGGCAGATACAGATATAAATTATAACCACTTTTAATATTTTTTAAATAAGAATTTTTTTACAAACATTTAATAAAAATCAATTTGAATACAATTAAATAAATAAAAAACTACTTGTCCATTGACAATCAATATTAAAATATCTTTTTTTAAATATAACTTCTTTTTTTATTTTATTGAAAAAAATTCAAAAAAATTAGATTGCCTAAAACAACTTGTTAATTTCCCTGATAATTAAATATCCTAAAAGTATTTAATCAAATAATGTTTTTTTTTATCAAAAGTTCATAAAGTATAATATCATAGTGATTTAAATTGGTTCATTTTTTGAAGAGATGACCATTCATCTTGTTACCTAAAGATTCACAATCATACTTCGTAATCATTCTAGCAAGCAGCATTTCAAAAACAGACTTAAATAAGAACATTTTTCTGTGACTAATTAGGAATAAAATAATTCGTCATTAAAATAAATAATTAACCAGTAAAACTTTATTAACTAAATTAAATTAAAGGAAAAAATTAATATAAATCAATCAAATTAAGTTTAATTAATTTTTTATCATTTAAAATTTTTTTCCCAATTTTTCATTCCCAGTTATTTTTTAATCACGAATGGCATTATTGGAATTATGCGAACGTCTGTTCATATTTTAGGTCAGATCCTTGCATGGATTCTGTATACGAATTAGCAATATTTAATAATTAATTTTATTAGATTTCTAGAATTATACAGTTCTTTTATTAAAGGCCCAGAATTGGCTTATATTAAGTAATTTTACATTATTTTTAGTAAGCTTACGTGAATATTAATCGATAAGGGTTTGTAATTTTTTGAAAAATTACGTAAGTTTATATTAAAATGCCTAACTTTAAAATCGCTCCAGAATGCTTACGGAGAAAAAATGGAGTTTTTAGTAAAAAAAGTTTGTCCCACATTTTTATGAGCTATTTAACAAATTTTCTATTCCGCTACATCAGTTAAAGCACAGTTTTTTAAGATCTGTATTTTATCTTATTTTGATTATTGCTCTACTCTCCTATGCTATTTTTAAAAGAAGTCAGTGGACTTAACTTATGATAAGTAAGCAAAAAGCTATTATATTTTTAAAAAAAATTTGGAAAATTTTTGAAAAATGGTGAAAAAAAATTTGAATATTTCTCCTCAAGGGTTATTATCTGCTTTGTAATTAAACGATCAATGGTGAAGTTTTCAAAATTTAAGCTCTCAATTTTCAATAACATTCATTTGATTTTTTTGGAATTTGTGAAAAAATTTGAATTGTTTAACTTGAATATTTTATTGTTAAATTTTTTCAACTTTTTCAACTTTAATTTTTTAATAATTAAAAATTTTAAATCAATATTTTTATACAAAATTTAAATAATTGAAATGTTAATCAGTCAATAGGGGCACTAGCCTGTTGATTTACCTTGAAACTTGAAAAAACAAATCGCTGTGTAATATTATGGAACAGTTTATCAGTGAATACTATTAGTGCGCAAACAATAAATAGCTTCAAAGTCGTCATTAACAATGAAGTTGTTGGAATGGGGGGAAGCAAAGTCTGCCAAAGCCAAACAGTTAATAAGGCTAAACGCTTTTGAACGTAAGTGTAGATAGAAATATCTATACTGCGGATATTACTACTCTACTATTTGTAATGAAAATAAAACTGATCTAAAAAACAATTCAAAATTATTTATTAGGCTAAAAATCAAAATAAGAGAAAAATTTTAATTATAAATAAAAATTATAGTCTAATTAGTAATAAATATTTATTAATTATAAAAATGTATTACTAATAAGACTTTTTTTTTTCTATAGAGACTATAAGTCTCTTAAAAAATTTATTTGTCAATTATTAAGAGAAGCATTTTAAAAAGGGCCTTAAATGGTTAAATTAAATTTTTTTTTATTTTAAACGAAAATTAAACCGCTTATATAAATCAATATTAATAATATTAAGAAAACATTTGATTAATAAACTAGTTAAAATTTTTTCTTTTTTTAGTCCAATAAATATCCGATGGCCAACTATGCCGATTGATCAGATCCAACTTTTTGCCTTTATCAAATGGAATGTATCCTTGTTCAGTAAGTAATTGGATCATTTTTTCAATTTCGTTTGAGTAAAACTCGCGGTGTTTATTCATTTGATGCCATTCCATTAAGATCAGCAAAAAGTCAAATCTTTCGAATACTTTTCTCGAACGAGCAAAGGCATAAGGTTCAAAGCCTTCAATGTCTATTTTTAAAATAGCTTTTTCATATTCTTTTCCATTAGCTTGTTTTGGTATCACTTGTAAAATGTCATCAAAAATAATTGTTTTTACAGCATAGCGATCATTTTCTTCTTTATCTTGTGATGATTTTTGTCCAAGAAAAGATTGTTCTCCTATGTTAATATTTTTTTTAAGCTCTAATATTTCGTTTGCTCTGTTGGATATTGCATAATTCAAAAGGGTTATTTTTTTTTCTAAATTCTCAATTCTAGCTGCCTTTTGTAGTCTTAATATATTGTCATAAAATGCTTCTACTGCAAGCACATCTCTGTCCATTTTGGCAGCAAACAAAGTGTACATACCCACATGAGCGCCAATATCAATAACTAAACAGTCTTCATTTTCTTTTAAATAACTTGTAAACAATTGAACGAGCCACTTTTCTTTGATTCCATTTTTTGAAATCAAACGTGAGGTATAGTCTTTATCAACACTATGGATACAAAGCGTAGTGGATACGTGAATTTTTAAAGATTTTCTACATTGGATCATTTCGTATTCATGCTGGGAGCACAAATTATCAGAAAAATTAATCACTTTAAGATTAAAATTTTGACTCGATTGTCTCTTTGATTTCAAATAAATTGATGCTAAAAGGTATATACTAACTGGCAAAAGTAAGCTGCTCCAAATAAATATCTTTTTATAAAATAATTTAATTAAATTATTGAGAAAAAAAATTGACATAATCTTGATCAATTGAATCGAATAGTCTGTTAAATGCGTTTATGGATTTAATTTAATATTGTTTGAGCTTCAGTTTAAATTTGCTTAAAAAAAATTTAAAACTTATTTTAATAGCATATTAATTTAAGCCAGTATGTGAATTTAATTTTCTAATTTAAAATTTTAATTTTCAATTCGTGAAGAATCTTAGAAATTAATGGCTGTGATGTAGAGTTAAAAGAAGTATTTTGAAAACTAATTTGTGTAAAAAATCAAGCATACAAATAATATGTTTCAAATAATTTTTAATTTTCAGTTTATATTTTTTTTCCCAGTAAAGTGAATTCAAAAAAAAGTTTAACTCAGAATACTTAAAATGAGGTTTTCACGATAAGTAAAATTTTTGAATAAATCTGATTAAAATATTTTTTTAATAATCTGATAAAAATATTCTTAATAAAAAGATGATATAAATTTTATTTTAAAAAAAATTTCATTCTAAAAAAATCGATCAAAGACTTGATAATATGCTAAATGACATGTTACCCACACTTTAAGCACTCACTTACTTGATGATCAACTCGTGTTTAAATCATATATATAGAATACGTGACTATATTATTAATGTTATTAATATGTTATTAATTAACACGCCTCGCAATACTTCTAGAATCAGAATGGAATTCTATTCTAGAAGATTCATTATTCCTAACGAGATACAGATGTCAACGCTATATATAAGAAACGAACACAATCCTTTTAAGAAGTCTTTATAAAATATTATTATCAGAGTTGTTCCTCAATTCGCTATTTTTCAAGTCTTTCGACCAAAAAGTCAAGTCAAGTTTTGACTTGACTTGACTTTTTTTATATTTTTCAAAAGATTATTTTATAAATTTATAATTTTTTGGTTAACAAAATGATTCAATTAAAAATGTAAACGTTAAAAAGATTTTAGAGAATAAAAAATCTAAATTCAATTTTTACATAAACTATAATTTAGTAAAAATAAAATCAGACAAAACATCAACTCAAGTTACTTTTTAACTTTTTCCTGTAAAAAATAAAATCAAGTCAAGTTGTGACTTGACTTTTTAGTGAAAAAAAAATTTCAAGTCAAGTCGTGACTTGGACTTGACTTGAGACTTGAGACTTGATGAACAACTCTGATTATTATATTATATTACTTTATATTTATATTATTGCAATAAACTATTAAACAAATATCCTTGTTATTCTTCCAGTAACAGACAGCGTTATGTTGCCAAGATAGCGAAATTAGTTCAAAATCCAATTAAAATAAAATTAAAATAACGTAATTATCCGAATTTACTGACATGTCATTGAATTTTTTAGTGACATGTCACTATAGAACCTTTGACATGTTATAACAGCGTCACTAAAATAGAGTACTCTATTTTAAAGACATGTCACTCAGTTCGGATGATTACGTTACATGAATTTGAACTCTAGAAAAAATATTAAAATTTTTTTTAATATTAAGTCTAAGCTGCCGAGCAGTTTAAGTTGTGTTGCAAATTTTTTTTTAATTTTTATAAATTTTTAAAGAATATTTTTTGGTGCGTAAATGTTTTTTATTTTAGAGTAAAAAGTAAATCTTTTCTGAGACCACAAGCATTGTAACTCGGAAGAGCAAAAATGAAAAGCTATTAATTTCATTTAATGTTAGCTAAAAAAATATTTTTTTTAATAAATGATTTTCTAATATATTTTTTCTAATTTTATCCGAATGAAATTGTCGAATTTTCTCCGAAAATCTTTCATTTTTTTAATATTAACTTTTAAAAAATCACCTCTCTGCATAGTCAAACACAATTCTACAGAGATTTGCATTCAACTGATACAAATCGTCACTGAAGTAGTTGAATATTGAAAAATATTCAAAAATGGTACATACTTCTTTTGGTAAAAAGTTTTAAAATTAGTAATATGTAAAAATAGCTTTCAAATATTTGAAAACAATTTTAGGATCAAAATTTAAATTTTTTGTATCAACTTCAAAATTAAATAAATAACTTTCTATTTTTTTAATAAAAAATTATGCCCCAAGTGAGGATCGAACTCACGACCTCCAGATAACTCCAGATATTCAGATTATGAGACTGACGCGCTACCGACTGCGCTATTGAGGCTCGATTTTTTCTCTTCAAAATTAAAAAATTCAATTTTTAATTGTTTTAATAAAAACGAACTTCCAATTTTTCTAAATTTATCTTTTATTTGATTCACTTCCTGAATTTTAGTAATTTGATGCCAATCGCGTCTTTTATTTTGTTTTTTTTTGTCAAACGTTTGATGAATATTTAATGAAAATTTAATAAGGAAAACTGTTTTAAGCTTTTAAATAATTAAAAAAAATTCAAAAAATATTCAAAAAAATTCATTACTTAAATTTAATTAGAAAAAATTTAAAAGCATAAATTTAAATTTTTAGATGGCTGCAATTTTATTTGTAACTAAATTAACTTTTTACATAATAAAGATAAATTTACTCTTATCAAATAAGTAACTCTTTTGTTAGAAAGGCTTTTTAAATAAAAACTTTTCTCTTAAAAAAAGAGTCTTTAAAATTTGAAAAGGGATCCGATTAAAGAAATGGATACATAAGAAACTGGTGTAGAATAAGATAAAAAGATGATGTCAAATGTTTTTTGAAAAATTTTAGAAAAATTAATATTTCAAAATTAAAGGTATCTCTAAATTTCAAAAAGGGTTAAATTTAAAAGTGAGTCGAAAACATATTTATTTCAAAAGATTACCAAATGTATAAATTTACAAGCATAGTTTCAGTGTCGATTATTTATTAGGGATTTAAAAAGTATTTTTTAAATTAATCTAGGATTCCTTTTGATTCTATGCATTTAAAGGTTATTTTACATAGTTAAGAGCAAATTTTTTTTAAAATTAAATTAAATTTTAATCAATCAAATAATGTCAATGAAACTTAAATCAACAATCAAAAAATTAAAAAAATAATAAAAAATTTTTTAACAATAATTTTATTACATGTGATTTATCTTTATTTAAAAAACTTAGTTACTCAAATAAACTTACATAATTAAAAAGTTCTCTCGAAAATTGACATAAAAATTCATTTTTACAATTTAATAAAAAAAAAAACTCATATAAAAAAATTATTTAAACAAATTCAAAACAAGTACAATTTTGATTTTCGTCAAATTTAAAATTTGCCTTTAAAAGTCGACGGAGCAAAGTAGTGATTGCTCATTGAATCCTCTTCATTATTTTCTACACTAATATTACTTTCTGTGTTGGTCTGGGTCTTGATTGACTCAGCTGTTTTATCACAATCATCCCTGGTCAAATACATGTAGGTGTCTGTTTGTTGCGCATCTAATTTCTCATTAATAAGATTCAAACTATCGTCATTCAATGTATCCAAGTCTTGTTGAGCAAATTGCGTAGTTTTTTCGTCATTTATATTTTGGACTTTGTTTATTTTGAATACTCGCGAGTAAATTGGTGACAAACTAGCTGAATTCTGTTGTTCCAAATTTGAGGGTACCGGTAAAAATGTTTTTGAGTCGTTCAATTGGTCAATGTTACCTGCCCAGTCGGTAATATCCCAATAAAAACCTTAAAAGTAAACAAAATTAATATTTTTTATAAAATTAAAAAATCTATTAAGCCATAATTTTAGGGTATTTGTTTTGTTTATGTACGATAGGCGAATAAAATTAACTAAATTTTAATTTCTTAATAAGAATGAAGAAATACAACACATTTATTTGTTTCTGCCTCATGCTTTTTTAATAAAAACGCGGCGTGGTATTAGATATGTATTCTATAAATTATTTTCAATGTATTCTTCAAGTTAACTTGGAATAATTTTTATTAGCAATTTTTATTTTTTTCAGCTTTTTCCGAAAAATTAACTTATATTAAGTAATTAACAATTGTCGAACTTCCATAACTTTTATTAATTTGTTATTGATCAAAAAATTTATTTTAATATTTTTAAATAAAAGTTAAAATTCTTTAAAAAAAATTTAAAATGATCGATTTTGAAATCATCTATAGCTGTAGAAAAAGCGATCTTCTGCAGCAATGCAAAACAAAGCAAATCGCAACTTAAATCGTAGAAGTTGATACTGCGGTAAAGTGTTTTATACCAATGCAAATTTTGCGATAGCAATTAAGGCTATTGCAGTCTTTATAAATTCAATTTAAATATTAATTTATCAAATTGAGCGTTGAAACTATTCACTGAACTTATTATCAAGGTTAATCAACAGGCTAGTGCCCTTGTCTAGAATATAGACTGATTAATTCTCCATTTATTTAATAAAGATAAAATTTTTTAAATTAGAATAAAATTTAAATCAATTATCATAATATCAAAATAAAAAATAAATTTTAAAATTAAATTAAGTTGATTCAACAACTCTGTTTGCCACAAAAATTGATAAAATAAATAGAATGTTTTTTTCGACTTTTTTCTCTTTTCTATTTTTGCTATTTTTTTCTCTTTTGTCTTTGACTATAAGTAGCCATAATTATTACTGAATATAAATATTATAAGAAGAAACCTCTTTTGCTACACTTCCTTAAAAAAAACCTCTGAGAGATTAAGGATTTTAACACTGTGTTGGTCAAATTTTCAAATTTTTTTTTAAAAGTCTGCAAAATACCAAGTCAAAATTGACTTGGACTGACTTTTTGAATTGTTATTTTTGAATAAATTTTCGTAAAAAAATATTGAGTTTTTCTTAGTTCTTTTATTTAATAAGCCAAAATAAACTTATTCTTTACTTTTATAGAAAAAAAATAAAACGAATTTCTAAAAAATTATGTTTTATCTCATATAAAGAATAATTCACTTCTAATTACCAAGCAAATTAAAAAAAAAATCAAAATCATCTTAATTTGAAAGACAAAAAATAAAAATTTTAATTCCAAGTTAAAAATTAACTTGACTTTTAAAATATTTTATTCAAAAAAATTTAAGGTTAAAGTTTAAATTAGACTCTAAGTAAAACATTTTAGAAGTCAAAGTCCAATA
The DNA here is from genome assembly GCA_010279815.1 of Brachionus plicatilis. NCBI lineage: Eukaryota > Metazoa > Rotifera > Eurotatoria > Ploima > Brachionidae > Brachionus > Brachionus plicatilis. The sequence goes on from QEOQ01000041.1 coordinate 1,063,302, forward strand.
TTATTTTGACTTTTGATCAACTCTGGAACAGAAGTTGCATATTCAGGCATTTATTTTAAATTCCATTCTTTCCAATACCTGACAGGAAAATACTTAAAAACTTTTTTAACACTATAATATGTAAATAAAAATTTTAATGAATATCTTAAATTATTTCAATCAAATATAAAATTAATAAATAATTTGTCAAGTTTAATTAAAATTTGCGATTTTTCAAAAATTTTTGCGAATTGGTTATAAAAAGCCATTTTCGAATTAACTTTAATAATTAAACTAAATATGTTAACGGTATAAAGAGACTGTAAATATTTGATGATGAATTTTGATTTGAAACCATGCTACCATTTTATACTTTCAATTTTGAAGAATTTATGAAATTTTTTCGGAATAACATAAATAAATTTTTAGATCAAAAATTTTTAAAAACGTTGAACTGTAAAATGTTTTCTTCTTTTCTTCCATATTTATAAAGCATAAGGGAACAGAACAAAATGATAATTAACCTTTAATCTCTAAGCTCAATGTTAGTTCTGTGAATGGTGCTACAAACATATTTGAATAAACTGCCAATGATGTTCAAAATGCACTTCACCAGAATATTTTTGTTTCCTTATTCGCTCCTTCTGTAACCTTGTGTAATAAGCTAAAAATTGTTCCAATTCAATTTGCAGAGTTAATTACAAAAATAAAAAAAATAAAAAAATTTTACGAAATAAAATATCAAATTTTTTTAAACCATTTTCGATTTAAATCTTAATAAATATATACTAAGTTATCATATTGTCGACTTTTGCAAGAATTTCACATAACTAATTTAAAATTTTTTAGAAATAAATTTATGCAAAATCGAATGAGCTGAATTTTAGAAAATCAATTTTTTGATTATTTTTATTTAATTTTTTTAACCGAGTAATTTTTAAAAGAATAAAAAAAGAAAAAAATAATTTTTAAATGGTAAAATAAATATTTTAATTTTTTTTTCGAACTCTATTAACTAGATCCAGAATACTGGTGGAAAAATGTGAAAGTAATTCAAGAAAACACCAAGAATACATGAAAAGAATACATTGAGTATACTTGAAGAATACATCCTGATAAATACTAATTTCCTTCGATTGAGCAAAATAATTTTCTACCAACTTTTTATTTTTATTGTTTAAATAAAAAAGCAACAATGCGTAAAAAAAACAGTATAGATGTTAAATCAGACAACTAAAGGTTAGTAGTAGCATACTAGAAATTAAAAATTAAAAAATACTTTTTATTTTTAGCTATGTAAAGACAATTAAGTGAGTTAATCTATGGAAAATGTTGTTGTTTTAAAAAATGGTTAAAATAGTTTAACAAAAAAAAGGAACAAAAAAACTCTTACCAAGACACGAATCCTCAGCAGAAGCTATCGAGTCTTTGTCGGTCTCGAGCGCATTCTCAGCCAACTGATTAGGCAATTTAGGCAAAAAAGTCGAATAATCATTTTGCACTTCCTTTCCTTTTGGCCGTCTAATGGCCGTATTAAATTTAACTTTTTCCATTTCGGACTCTCGATTCACTTTCTTAAAATCCAGTGTATTGTATTTCATTTTGAAGCTGCTACGACCAAAAGTGTCCACAGGCCGGACCAGTGCCTGAACAATTTTTGACTCGTCCTCATCATCACCATCGTTGTCGTGGTGTTTGAGCAGCCTATTTGATTCAATCCCAGATGCCTTGGCATCAATATGGTACTTGGCCTCGGCGAGCGACTTGGGCGAATAGGCCGACGACGATTCGACTTCGGACTCTTCTTTGTTAGCCTCAGGCAGACCTCTTAAATTTTGACTTTTCGAAAAGAACAAATTGTTAATTCTGTATCGGAAATTTTTCCTCTGAATCTGCTCGCCGTCACTGGACTCGACCGTATTCGAGGATATGAGCGAGGCGGTCATTGACGAGCGCTGCTTGTTTCTATTGAACCTGCTGGTTTTATATTTGTTTGCCATGGGCTTTTTGGCCTCCATTTTGAACGAGCCTGGGGACGAAGTGGAACTCGTAAAGCCGTCATGATCCACGCTTGTGCTGCTGGTCATGGCGTCGTGTCTCACCTCATAGGCCTCTATGTAGCCTTTGGAAAAGTTTATTTTGCACATGATGGCGGCCGCCAGTGACAACAGGACCAGGATGGCGCAGATGCCGCCAAAAATTCCCAACAAAGCCTGCTGAATCACGTGATTTGGTATTCGGTAGCCTAGCACGGTCACCTGGTCGTACAAGTCAAAGTCGTCGTCTTCGGGCGAGTGCACACTCTCAAATTTGAATTGTTTAAAAGAATTGGAGTACTTTAAGTTTTTGTCAATTTTGAAGGCAGCCATGGAGGCCGTGTACTGGGGCGACAGAGTGTTGTAGCAAAGACTTGACGGCTCTAGGCTACAATTGCATATGTAGGAGCCCTGGGTGTTTATGCAGTTGGCCGCTGGATGGCACGGATTGATCCATTGGGCCGATTGAACACCGGTCTCGGTGCATTCGTTCACATCTTGTTCGCAGTACTTTCCCTTGAAGCCATTGGGACAAAAGCAGTGCACCATGTGCTTGGTCATATTGTTTCTTTTGGCAATTTTTTTCACAATTTTGCACAAGCCATTGTTCTGGCACATATTTTTGGCGCATTGCTGACTAAATGTGGCCTCTGCATTGTCCATGTCCAGCTTGCTGTTCGACTCACAAGTCCAGTCATAGTTGGGCAACAAGTAGCACTTGTTGTTGCCGGTGTCGCACAGATCGTGCCGATTGAATCCGCTCAAGTTTAGTCTGCAAGTTTGCAGTTGCATGTTTATGGAGCATATTTGGTTGTGGAAAGTGGCACATTTGGTGTTGTAGGACAAGTCTTTGAGGCGCATGTTTAACTGAGTGTTTTTGTTCAGTTGTTTGACCAGAATTGGCTTTTTTTTGTTCAAAAATCTTGACATGTACTTTGAGTTGATGCAGCTGGAGTAGATTGACTTGTAGGTGGTTTTTTTGACTATGAACAAAACTTCGATTAGACTTGATTTCAAGTCGAGGAAATTTTCATCCAGGCCAAAGTCAAATATGTCATGGTCCACATTTGGCTCAGATCTCAGGCCAATTATTTCAATGGTCAAATTGAACGAAGTTTTTCGTCTCAACACAACCATCCGCTGTAAATAGCTGTCTATTTGGCTCAAGTGGCCCATTTGGACAAAATTTTGCACACTAAAATTTTGCTCTGGATGCCAAGTGACAAATTTGGCATACAGCGAATTGAACAGACAGTCCGATTTGACTCTGTTCAAGTTTACACTCAGCTTTGCTTCGACTACAAACTTTTTGTCAGTGACCCGAGGCTTTAAGATGAAAGTCCGGGAGTCTGTCATGGGCTCTTTGATGCGGATCAGGCCATTCAATTGATTGACATCAATGCTGTCACTGCTGGCCTCAAAGAACAAAATGTCTTTGTCCGCGTCGCTGGCTCTGAGTTGACCAATGACTTGATTTTGGGCGATGGGTGCAAAGTGGTCGATGCTAGTGGCCTGTATGGTGGTGTCGTTCAAGGACGGCACTGTGTTCGACTCGTCAGTGACAATTATGGTCACATGGGTATCCGAGTACAAGGGACTTGGCAAGCCTGAGTCATAGCAGCGTATCCTAAGGCCGTATGTTTGATTGCTGAGCAAATTTTTGGACAAAATTAAACTGTTTTCTTTCATAAAAAATATTTTTTCGCTCAAATAAACTTTGGCACTTGCCGCTTGTTTGTACTGTTCCATGATACTAAAAGTGAACATTTGACCAAAGCTGTCCTGGTCGCTGACCAAAAATTTTGTTATTTCGTTTCCGATTGGAAAAGAGTCCTTTAGAACGAGTGTTTGATTTTGGTGCAAAAAAACAGGCTCGTTGTCATTCAGATCTTGTACACTTATTTTCAAAGTTAAATAACTTTTAAGCTCGGGCTCACCATTATCTCTGCATTGGACCATTACATACAATGTTTTGTCTGTGATCTCCTCGTAGTCAATGGGGCCAGTTGTGTACAGGCGTCCAGTTTTTTCTTCTATTTCAAAAAATTGCGACCCATTTACCAAGTGGTATGATATTTTGTTATTCAATTCTGACTGGTCTAAATCATAGGCTTTTGTGAACACAATTGTTGAGTTTGTTGGCAAATTTTCGCTTATTGTGACATGTTTAGGAGTTGATGGATCAAATATGGGTGGATTGTCATTAACATCCATTACGCTAATTAGAACAAGACAACTGGAATTGTTCTCTTCGGTGTTCATTTGCGCATCCACAGCAACAACTTCCAAAACAAACTCCTTTTCTTTTTCATAATCAACAGAATGGTTCAGAAAAATTGCTCCAGTGTGATGATCAATGTAAAATTTGTCACCAGGACGCACGTAATACTCTGTCTTGGAGTTGAGATCAGGGTCATGGGCGCTCACTTTGCCTATTTCATAATTTAAAGGCAAATTTTCCGCAATAGATATAAAATATTCTTGTTGCTCAAAAACAGGCCTGTTGTCATTTAGATCAATAATGTTCACATTCAATGAATAAACATTGGTCAAATTGTCCAAATTAGATGCCAAAATATCCAATTTTATCTGGTTGCCCAACACTTCCCGGTCCAAATTTTGACTATTTATTTGAATAAGTCCATTTGTTTTATCTATGCTGAAATAAGTGTCATTTTGAATCGAGTAGTAAACAACTGAGTTGTTAGTCGAGTCCAGATCAGTGGTGTACATGTCCAGGTCCAAGATGAGTCCTTTGGGCGAATGTTCGTTCACTGAAATTGTCTTATTTCGAGCTTTAAACTCAGGTATATTGTCATTGACGTCCACTACTTCAACTTCATATTTAACCATACACCTGTTGATTTTATTAAGTGAATTTAATAAATAAAATGTGTAATATGGTCTAGTTTCATGGTCTAGCTGGCCACCGACTTCCATTTTTTTTGTGTTCTGATTGAATTTAAATGGCACAGACTCAGTTAGCTTTTCCGACTCAAAATCACTAATTATTTGATAGACTAGTGTTGAGTCCTGGTCAGTGGTGGTTATGTTTGGCACATGCACCACTTGATGCAGTGGTAAATTCTCAGCTAGCTTCAACTTGACCAAATTGTCGTGGCAAACGGGAGACGAATCGTCCACATTTAAAACATTAACAAACAAATTTTTGGTTGATTTAAACATTCCATCAAAAGCCATGATAGTCAGAGTGTAATTGGAAATATGCTCTTTGTCAAGCATGCGGCGAGTGTAAACTTTGGCATCTGGTGAAATGTCAAACTGGTTCAATTCGTCTCCATTGATGATAAAATATTGAATTTTTTTTTCATTTTTGGCCAAAGTTGTTACCACAGTGCCGGGCAATGCATCCTCCCGGATAACTCCATTCTGATTGCTCATGTCAAAATTGCCAACTCTACTGTGCCCATTCATCAGCTCAACATCCAATTCTGTGCGCACACATTTATCATGTTTACATGCTGTCACATTTAGTCTACATGAAGCCAAGCTGTTCACTGACAACAGACCACTAGTTGCATCCAAATTAAAATATTTGCTGTCAGTTGAAAAAACAATGTCAGAATTTAGACTATTTTTTACCATAAGCCTAAAAATTGCGGTGCCAATTGGCAAATTGTCAAAAATTTTTATCTTATCATTAAATTCAGTGAACATTAGGGCATCGTCTGGAATGTTAAATTTAACCTTTGGTCCAGAGTTTAGATAGCTGGTAAAATCTATTACTATTTCTTTCATAAGCTCGACAATTGAGCCCTCTATGGAAACCAAACACAGACAATTCAGATACAATTCATTGTTTTCGTTCAAATACGGCTTGATTGTGTCGATTGTGAGCGTTTTTTTGAGCCCTATGTCCGCTTCGTCATACACAAACAATTTTTCTAGATTAAACCTGTTGCCAATAAGTTTGTAATTTACACTAAAGTTAAGACTCTTGTTAAATTTGGGCACCAATCTGACCGAACCAATTGACGGATTTAGCTTGTCAAATTTAAATCTGTAAAATTCTCTTTCAAATTTGAAGTCATTTTTGTTTATTTGCTTTTCAAGCGATGTAACTGTGGGCAAGACAACCAAACGAAATTTCATATAGTCCACTAGACGACTGCTCATGGTCTCATTGTTTCCATTTTTGCTCAGCACTCTTAGACTCACATTAAAATTGTACACTCCCGGGTTCATTGAATTGATGGTTTTTCTTGAGCTCAACACTCCATTGTGTTTGTTAAGCAAAAACAAATATTTGATCTGAATCGGAGTGAACAAAAACTTGTCTCTAGACTGGCTGAATTTTGCCAGCTGTTTGGTCAAAGTAGAGTTCGAAATGGTCCAATTAAGCATCTCAAAGTGACACTCAACTATGTCAAACTGGTACCTTAGGTGTTCAGGCAGCTCAAAGGCTTTCAACTCGTAATAAAACCTTTCATTAGCGTCATTCAGCTCTTCATAAATGTAATAGTCGTACTCGTTGACAAAGTCCAAGTAGTTGTAGTCCACTGCCGAGTATTGCTGCTGAATGGAGTACACTGCGTACTGGGACACGAAGCCCATGACAGGGCCTTGTACCGGTCTCACAGCCACTGGTTCACTGCAAGTTATATTGAGCTCTATTAAGGCCTGATCGCAAAGACCACTTTGAACTCGGTCGCACGCAAACACGGCCACGTGAACCACGCTCATGTTGTTTATGACATCTTTGTCCATCGACAGCCACCCGTTCTGCATCATGAAGCCCTCAGACCAAGTCTTAAAATCAATTCGGTTGGACACTTCTCTCAAGTGTTGACTTAAATCCAGCAAATTTGACTTGGTCACATAATTGTCGTAGTCCAAGTTGACTTGAATGCAGTTGGTCTTAAATTCGGGCCTGCTAAACTCGTATTGTTTTATTTGAATGTTCAATTTGGTTGTGGCCACAAATTTTGAGTCATTTGCACAAATTTTTAGACCAAAGCCGATCACATCCGAGTCGATTGGCGAGTTTAAAAATTGGAAAATTTTTTTAAATTTAAAATATTCATTTTTCAACAAATAAACAAATCCTCTGTGAGAGTCGATGTCGAACAAAGTCGACTCGATCAATTGATCAACTTTGTCCAAAGAACTAGAGAGCACACTTTGACCCACAATGGTGTATTCAATTGGATCAAAATCCAGATCGTTGGCAGCCAGTTTGGTCACAAATTGATGAGTTGCATTCGAAGCTGTGCTGTATGAGCTGTTCATTAAAATTTGATGCAACGCACCGGCATAGTCCGACTCCGAGTTCAACTCAATATCTGACAAGTACATATTTTTATCAAATTGAGGCTTGTTGTCATTTCTGTTGGCAATTTTCACCACCAATACACAATAGGTCTCATGAACTGAATTGTAAGCTTTTATTTTCAGACCGAATTCTTTTTGCTCCGATTCATAGTCAAACAATTGCTTATTGAACACTGAACCAGTCAATTCATTGATGTAGAACAAGTCATAGTTGTTTAGGAGCTTGAAGTTGGCGTTGGGGTCCGAGGTTTGCACGCGAATAATCTCGCTCATTTTACTCTGATTTTCGTCAATGTAAACCAGGTACTGGAACCTTTCAAATTGAAGTCTTGGCACCCGGGAGCCCTCTACTTCAACACGCACCCAAATGCTCGCGTTGCCAAACTCTTCCAACTCACTTCTTGCTTGGACCACCAGGTGATACAATTTTTTGCATGTCAACTCTTTTCTCAGACTGAGGCGTCCGCTCAGAGGATCTAGGTGAAATTGCTGCAGCTCATCGCCGCCATCCACAGAGTAAATTAGCCTGGAGTCAACAGGCTGATAGAATGCTGCCGAATTGACATAACCAATTGTAGTGTTAACTGCATCGTTTGCATTCAATTTAAATGAGTAAAAATTTGTTCTAAAATAAATACCTTGGGTTGAGTTGATGACATTTAGTTGAATTTTGAGCTTGGACTGTTGATAAGGTGAGCCTTGGTCACGGGCAGTTACGTTCAGCTGAACTAGAGAGGGAACTTCTTGATCACTTTGGGCTGTGTAAAAAATGCTGCCTGTTTCCGAGTTTATGATCAGGCCTTTTAGATTGGATTTGATTGTGTAAAAGAGCGATGCGTTTTGTGCCAAGTCGTCATCTTTGGCTTTGATTTGAAGCAGTGGGTTGGATTGTGTGGACTGTAGAAATTGATCTCTTAAACAGGACACATTATACTCGTACAAATCGAAGAGGTCTAATTTTGTGCGAGTGAGCTGGAGCTCGGGTGGATGAACAAAAATGGCTCTGTTGTCGTTCACGTCATTGATTTTGACCAAAACTCGAATATTTTTTGGCACATTGTATCCAATTGGTGATCCAATGCCTATGAACAATTCATAAGTGTCTTTTTGTTCTCGATCAAGCTCGACACTTGAGTCAATATGCAAGTGATTGTCACAGATGTAGAATAGATCTTCGTGGTTCAATAGACTAAAGTTAAATTGGCTTTTTGGTGGAAATTTGCGCGATTTAAAATAATTTTCCAGCACCAGCTGGATGTTGAGTATTTTTGACATTTCAATGGGGCCCTCTGAGAGCTCGATTGTGTGCAAAATGGGCGCAATGGGGTTCGATTTTATTCTCATTATTGGCACCGCATTTTGTTCATTTTGAAAGGTAAAATTAAAATTGGACATGGTCATGAATAGGCCGTCAGTTGCTTGGATAATTACTTGGATGTGGGCCGAGCAGTGGTTTTTGCCGGCAGCATAAAGCAAATATTCGTAGCCCATGTCGCTCAGTTTAAGAGCATAAGTATTTTCAGAGCGGTGTTTGGCAAATATTTGGCTCATGTCCCAAGTTGCCGCATCCAAACAACCACTTGGAAAAAAAATTTTTTGAAAAATTTTCAAATCAATTCGAGTCAAATTTTGGTCCATGTCCTGGACTCTAAAAGTGTGCAAAGTCATTGATGGGATGAGGTCGGATCGATTGAGGAGCAAAAGCTGCGAGCTAAGCGGTCTAATCACAGGCTCGTTGTCATTTCGGTTCACTATTTTGACCACAATTTCCATTTGATTGTCAATACACTGTCCATTAGCCAGACAAATTGTAAATCTTATCAAATACTCACTTTGGCTCTCATAGTCAAGCTCTTGTTTGGTTTTAATTAGGCCCGAGTGGGGTTCAGAAGCAAAAGTTTGGTCAAAAAATTTGATGACGTAAAGACTGTGGTCTAAATTGAGGGCTGACGACCAAACAAATTGATCGCCTGATGGCCTATTGAGCACATACGAGCCGACAGGCACATTTTCATCTATGAACGCGGTCAAATTTACCACAGCCATTTGGACAAGAGGAAGAGAGGAGGACTCTTTGCTGATTGACGCAGATCGCGCTATTGACACATAAACTTTGGTTTTTTTGAACAGCTTGGACTTTTCCAAGCCAGTCATGTTGCTGGTCGCTTCAATTTGCACTTCATAAATTGTGTCCAATTCGCTGATGCTCTCATTGAGTGTCAATAGAGCGAAATGTTGGTCTAGTGAAAAAATGGTGTTATTATTAACAATGGTAAAGCTGATCTCGTATGGCTTGAATGAAAATGTTTCATCTGACGACTTGGTCCAAACAAATTCATTGAATAGACTGATTAGCTTGGCTCCTTTTTTGAGTTGTTCGCTTTTTTGCAGCACAAGTGTGTAGTCTTTTTTTCTAAAGCCAAAGTCGAGCACGTGATGATCGCGGTCGATCGAGTCGGCGAGCAGTTGACGCTTAAAAATGAGCGTCGATTGCTTTTCAATGGTGAAGTTGAGCATGAGGCGAGTGAATGTGGGCAAGTGGGGCGAAGTGTCCTGGCACGACAAATCTATCACAAACAAAATGGAGCCTTTTGTTTTGCTGAACATGTCGCTGGACGTGTCCAAGTAATTTTTCAGCTCCAAAGTATTTATCTTCAATTTGAGCAGCTGAGATTTGCCAATGCTCGGACTGGGCACCAGTGCTAGAAATTGTTTTGAGCACAGCGGATAGTTCAGGTGGTTAGTAGAGGGACCAATTCCTGCCGAGGCAATGAACGGCTTTTTGAGCAAAATGTCACCGCTCAGATAAAAACAATCTTGCATTTTGAACTGGAGTTTATTCTGGTCGATTTGGTCTTGGTCCATGGCCTCGATCAGATCAATGGACGTCTCCATGTTTGTGTCCACTTGAATAGTCTCGTTCAAATAGACCAAACTGGACGAGAACTGAGGCCGATTGTCATTGGTGTCTCTCACATAGACCTCTATGAACACATTTTCAATTTGTCCGTGCCAATTTGTGATCAACACACTCAAATTGTAAAATTGAATGCCATTGTCGGCGTCCAATCTTTTGATCAAATACAACGAGCCGTCATGGTTGCTCATGTAAAATGTCAAATTTGCATTGCTCTCCTCCAGCAAATTGTAGTAAACAATTGACTTTTGAGTGTGACTGAGCACATTTGTTTTCACCTGGTAGACTTTTTCGCCCAGTTTAATGTCCTCGTTCAAATTGAGCACAATTATTTTGTCAGTTTTTTCGGGCGTCAAAGACAATTCGAATGTCGACACATTTTTTTGTTGCCTAGGCAACACATTAAATCGAATGAAGCTTTTTCGGCTGGTACGATTTTTAAATCGGCCAATGTCAAGAGCCCGGTAGATTATTTGCACCAAGCACGAGTGGCACGGCAACTCGGGCTGACTAATGAACAAAGCTCCAGAGGTCGCGTTGAGCACAAACAAAGACTGAATGTTGTTTTCTCGTTTGACCACTTTTTCTAGCCTCGAAATTCTCACCGACACAATCACATACTTTAATTGTGACACCGAGTCCTGGTCTATGGCAATGGCATTGGCAATTGGTATTTTTTTGACTAGAAACGGGTCCAGCTGATCATAGATGTCCAGCTCAATGTCATTTACAATGGGCCTGTGGTCGTTCACGTCCTCTACATTGACCACTATTCGGCACAGAGCAAAGCGCGACGAGTTAAACTCGCCGCCGCCATTGTCCACCACTTTAATTTGCAGCTCGTGTTTTGACTGAGCCTCGCGGTCCAATTTGCGCGCCGATGCACTCGTGAACAAACTGAGTCCTGACAGATAAAAGTGGCCCTGGATGTTGCCAGATATAATTTCTGCTCTGAACCGAGACTGTTCAATTGAGCGTGCTCCTCGGTCAAAGTCGACCAGTGAAATGGTGAACAATTTTTTATTTTTGGCCTCGTTTTCGTCCACTGAAATGTAGTAGACCGGCTCGGATGTAACAAATGGCTCGTCCACTACATTTACAACTCTGATTGCCAAGTCAAGATAGTAGCTGAAGTGACTGGGCTCCGATTTGAACACGAGATCATTTTCTTGGTTGGACGCCACGTCCACAGAGTCCCTGTATTGGACAACAAGCACTTTGGTGGTGTAGCTCTGCTCGATTTCATAATCGAATTGAATCGAGTGTTTGGTCTGCACCAGGCCGTTGTGGTTGTCGACTATTTGAAAATAGCGGTCATTGGGCAAGTAGAATCGGGTGTTTGTTAAGAGGTTGAAGTTGATTAGTGTTGTTTTGGCGTCCGAGTTAAGTCTGGCCTTGAGATAGTCGCGCAGGTTCACAATAAAGCCCTCCTGGTCGCTCTCGTGGTACTCCAAGTAGGCAGGCCATGTCGGCGAGTTTTCCTCTATGTCAAGAGCTAGCAAAAACTCGTCGCCATTGCGGAACAAATTCAAAAGATTGTTGGTGTTTATGCGAAATTTGTTGTGGTTGCTCAGTGCGTCAACACTGTTCGGTATCCATACTGGCTGTGGACTGGAGTGAAAAATTAGATTCACTCTTACATTGAGGCTCACAGAGGTGTGCATGTTTTTGACTGTGACTTGAAAGTCGACCAATTTGGACGCCTGATGCTTGCCATAGTGGAAATAGTGGACTAGCTTTGAGAGGCGATGGCTCAAATTGATCGCGTTAAACTGCTTCGAATTGAAGTAAATGCCCCCGGTGTGCTCGTCAATTTGAATTAATTTTAAAAAATTTTCATTTATTAAATTTTGCTCTTGGTCAATGAACAAAATTGTGGGCGCATTGTAAACAAAGAGCGGCTGGTCGATGTCAAATAGATACTTGCGGATTTGAGAGTCGCTAAAAGTGACAAAACCGACTAGCAGTGATTTTTGCATTTGAACAAAGGCGCTTGTGTGCATTGGCACATTTAAATTAAATGTCACAATGGAGTCAAGTTTGTCGGTGAAAAAGTGCATTTTTGTATAGCTTGGCTGCACGTGAACATTGATCACCGCTGTTTCTTCACACTCAACACTTTGATTGAGAGAATATTTAAATTTTAAATGCACCCAAAATCTAAAGTCTGCTTGAACATGTGACACAGTGTTGAAATAGAACAATCTGCCATTTAAGTCCAAATAGAAGGGCACGTCCACTTGGCTTTCCAGAGAATAACTAACATTAAATTGGTGTCTAGATGGCAGTACGTCAAACGATTTGACCAAGAGCAAATCATTCGATTTTTCCACACTTGTCTGATCGACAACAAGGTGGTACCTTTTTCTGATCAATGTGGGCACTTGGATCAGATCTGAGCTAAGTGAATCAACGCGAGGTTTCAAAGTTATTTCAAGATCATAGACGCGGGAGTTGCGGCTGAGAAAATTTGTGTGAAAAAGCTTTAGTTTAAGTGAGAACAAGTGTTTGGGGAGCCAGTGGTCGGGACGAAAATTTGACTTGAACTTGACCACCCCGGTCACTGCATCAATGTAAAATGTGTCATCGGTCAGATTAAAAAAAGTCACCTGATCACTTATGTTCACTTCCACTTGGAACAATTCCGTATTTATCCAACAGTCTTTTGAATTTTTTATTTCATACTCAAAATGAAGTATGGTCTCATTTTGTGGTGAAATTTTGGGCAAATTTTTTTTCGCTTGCTTCAAATCAAGCACTTTTTTGACATGGGCTTTCATTTTTGTGCCCAATTTATTTGTGTTCAAATGCTGATCGATTGAGCTTGAATTGATAAATTTTATTTTGACAGGCTCAGTTTGAATGGACATGTGTTGGACACTTTTCAGCTCTTCTTCTACATTAAACTCCAATTGAATGCTGGCCAGCAATTTCGAGTTGTTGTGGTACAAATGAATGTGACGATGGTAAATGTGGGGTTTGATGCCGGTCATTTGTTGACCGAGACCAAACGATGGCAACAGTTGACACTTGAGATACAAACTGCCGTAAAAGTGGTCCACATAGAAACACTCTGAGTCCAATGGGTCAGACGTGTGCACACTGATGTTCAAGCTGCTAATCGCCTGAGAGAATATGCCGAGCAAATTTTGACTAGGCGACTTTTGATTGTTCATTTTGACTCGTATCAACTCGTTTATGAACGAGTTGACGATCAGCAATCGGTCTAGATTGGGACCTAGGATGAGATAGGCCTCCGAATAGTCTTTGATAAAATTTGTTCTATTGAATCTATCCACATTGGTGGTGTAGAGGCCAGATTTTGATTTTAAGCTTAGATAGAGAATGTGGCCGCTGAGTGCAGGCTCTGCGTCAATTTGGGTTCGATGAACAAATGACAATGACAAACAGTCGTACACATCCGAGTAGGATACCACAAATTTGACACTTTTGTGCACCAATGGAGACAAATTTTTGAGCCGTGCGCGAACCACAAGTTCATATGTTTGATTTTTGGTGGTCACTTTGTTCACCGTCACTTGGTTGAATTGAGCCAGCGCCAAATGCTGATGCAAATTGTTGCTGATTGTTATTTCGTAATCTAGGAGAGAGGTGACCGAGCGGCACAGACTGGACGGTCCCAGGACCGGCCCGGCATCAAATAAAGGAGTGCCCGGCATGGTAAGTTTGTTCACTTTGAACTCGGAATTTTGGCTCACGGCTAAGCTGAGCTCGCACAGCCAACCCATGGACACGTTGAAATCAAGCAGAAAATTAATCTCAAACTCGACCAAGTCAATGCAAACATGGTCTTGACAGAACATAATTTTGTACTTGCTGGTCTCATCAACTATCAAATTTGGATGGTAAACAAATGAAACAAGCACTTGGTTGTTGGCCAAGGCCACCAGCTCAAACATGTCCCAATGATCGCCCTGAATCCTAAGCCGATTTAGATCGGGCTGCTTGGCAAACTTTAAAATTCTGAACGGCACCAGGCGAGTGTACAAGGCTTTTGTTGTTGTTGTTGTTGCGGATACTTTTTCCACAATTGGATAGGAAAAATGCTGCTCGAACAATTCGACCAAATTTCTGTTCAAAACAACGTTTACTTGAGCTAGTTCAAAACTTTTCACCTGGTCGAGATACTTGGACACAAGATCGATTTGTGACTGGTCCAAATTGGTGACCGTGTCGACCAGTCTTTTGTCTAGAGCGTCACTATCCGGCAAATTGTCGAACAGAGAGGCGTTCATCCTGGCCAGATTGTTGGCCAAATTGAGCTTGATGCCCGCGTCGAACGCTTTCACTTGCACGCTCAGCTCGCTTGAGTTCAGCGCGAACAAGTGAGACGAGCTCTTTTTCAAGTAGATCTCTCCGGTGTTTGGCAACACGGCCAAGTAAGCACTGTTGGTCGAGTAGTAGTTGATGCGCGCATTCTCGGCCAAGTCCGGGTCCAGAGCGTTCACTTTGCCAATGAGAGAAAATTCGGCCAAATTGACGAGCCGAAATTGGTCGTCGAACTGCTTCAGTTCGATGGTGTACTCGCTGGGATCGAACATGGGCTCGAGGTCGTTGTCGTCGAGTATGCCGACCACTAGGCTGGCTTTGGTGTCGTTCAGCAGTAAGCTGAGCGTGTACTGGTCCTTGGCCTCGCGGTTTATTCGATCGCGCACGAACGGATCGTCTGTCAGTCTGATCTGGAAGTAGCACAAACAATTGGCCACACTTTTAGTGCACACATAATTGTCGTGGTCTATTTCGAATAGACTGATGGCGTCCTGGTCGTAATCGTCTGTTTTCAGACTCAGATTTAGGCTCTTGAAGTTAAAGGCTAGACAGTGTTGGGCATTGTCAATGTCCAGTTCAACACTCGGCTTTATTTGGTCCACAAAGCGCACATACACCGACTTTTTGGTCGCGTCCATTTGTTGATAGTGGCGTTTGGACGGCTCGCTTGGATACAACTGAGACGGATTTAGCTGGCCGATGTTTTCGCTTATGTAGCCGGTGTAGGACTTGTTGGTGAATCGAATCGAGCTGAGCACACGCTCTACGTGCACCGTGCACACTAACAAAATAAATAAGTAGATGGTCATTGTGGGACAGAGTAAGTGAGGTAGTTTGGCTGGATAAAAAAGCGACTAGTGTTAGATCATAGCTTGTTTTTTTTTGGTCCACATGTGGATCTACATTGAATCTGAAACAAAAATAAAAAAAAATCGAAATTAAAAAAAGATTAATGTCCAAATATGTTAATTTATTATAATTTAGAATAGGAAAAGATTATTCAATTTTTAAGATGGACGAAGCTGATTAGAGCGATGACCACTACTTGAACCAGATAAGTGCAGATAAGAGATTGTTGTTGTTATCACAATGAGCCATCAATCGAGTGGAAGTTCAATTTAGGTCTATTGATTTTATTGTTTCTCTCAATTTTGACATGTATGTGTGCGTTTGTTGAGAAAAAGACTACTAAAGAAGATTTTTAAAATTTTTGTAAATAATTTTTTTTTTTTTTTTTTTT
>QEOQ01000041.1:1079084-1120320 GCA_010279815.1 Brachionus plicatilis
TATTTATTTGTTTATTTATACCGACCTAATGATCCTTCAGAATAAAAATATACTAAAAAATTAAAATAAAGTTAAATAACAAAAAACAGGAGTCTATGTAATAAAATTAAAAACGATAAGCTGAAATAGCTAGAGGTTTGATTAAATATTTGATAAATAAGGAAAAAAAGAAGAAATTGTTTGGTAGCAATTACACAATGGAGTTGAATATTCGATGTATCTTGATCCGAACCCTTTTCTAAACTCTTCCACCACTTCCGTCTGACGACCAGTGGAACATAATTACTCAACACATATCCTGACATATCTCTCACTCAGCTCAAATAGTCATTTTGAAGTTTATTGAAGGCCTGTTGGTGCATAATATTTTAGGGGCCATCGTATTTCAGCTTCAAAATAGATCGAACTGCTGAATTTTGAATAACTTGTATTTTTTTGATGATACTTTCTGAGAATGAATTTAAACAAGAAATGGAATAATCCAATATTGATCCTATTAAGGATTAATTTGGTTTTAGACCCCATTCTCTATTTGAGAGATATTTTATTATATTAAGCCTTGAAGTCATCCACCATTGGACTAAATGTTAGTTTTGAGTCTACTGTGATTCCTAAGAATTAGACTTTTTCCCACTTATTTAAATTGTTACCATTAATTTTTAACTTTAGTTTTTTTCTCAAAGATCATGCAACATGATTTTTCATTTTTGATTTGAAAAGCCAACAACAAAATGGAGGTTTATTCAATAAATTAGAAAAAAGAGAGAGAGAGAGAGATAAAGAAAGAAAAATTGATTATACAAACACGCATGTCTTAGAGACTTGAAGAAAAAAAAAATGGGCCGCGGGCATTTAAAAATTTGACCATTTAGGTGTAAAGCAGAGTTAATTAAAATGTAGACCCGGGCCACTCGAGCGAGTTCAACACTCTAGATGTCAACAGATCGAGCTTTAGTCTATTGTCGTTTTGTGAAGTCTTGGCAGGAAATTTAAATTGAGTTGTTAAGTGGAAGATGAAAAAATAATTAAATCGCATAATTACGGTTATTAAATCGCCAGAGTATATAATTAAAATTTTGACATTCGAAACAACAACAGAAAAAAATGGACAGCATGTGAATCAATAATCGGCTCGGATCAAGCGTCGTTTGCTGCACACAACTGATCTCAGCTGGACAGAACAAACACGCGTGTTATTTAATAAAGGTGTTGTGGGAACTAAACAAGGAAATTGAAGCAACAAGAAAAAAAAATAAAATATTAATAAGTTAGCCGATAACACAAATCAAAAATAAAAAAGACTTATGTGCTTGACTGAGCGCGATTTTGTTCAAATTTAATCCAAACAACAACGAAAAAAAATTGTTTTTTTTTTTTCCCTTTGAGTAAAATAGCCTATGGGGCAAAATTTACATAATTCCTAAATAAACAAAATATTTTTTTTTTCTAATTTTAGTTTAAGACCTTTCGATACAACCGATAAGTGGAATTGAACCAAGAGAAAGGTCTCATGCAAATATGTTCAATAGCCATTTGTTGATAAAAAATAATTTAAATTTTGACTAATATTTTTCATTATGCCGCTCTTCAAGAACTACTTCAAATTAACTTATTATTTGAATAACATTTCTTAAAAGTGCTCAAAACGCTAATCATTTTTTTCTCATTTATTTTTTTAATTCTAGTTCGCCTCGTGGCCAGATTTAACAAAATGTACACGGCCCAGTAAACACACTTAATCATCATTAAGCAGTTGAGCTATTGAGAAAAAATAATAGATACTCCAGAACGTTAATCAAAATTACTGGATGTAAACATCAGATCTGGTGGTGAGACGCAAAGTTGAAGCAGACAAATAAAAGTGCTGCTTTTCGATGACAGTGATGTTTAAAGTGCGTGCAATATGACATTTGTTTGTCAATATTTAAAAAAAATTAAATTTTATAAAACTTGATACAAATACATAAAAAAAAATAAATATTTCACCACCTTTTATAAAATAAACTACCACTTGTTTGTCTTTGGTGAATTTTCTACCAGGGATGGACTCAAAAACTCCAGCTAAAAATTCAGATTAATCTCAGGGTAAATTTCCAATTTTGAACGATTCACTGATAGTCTTGATTTTTTTTAATAAATTTTGGTCGTGATCCTTGTGCAGGTTGGAACTATCTTAGATCTCCTTTTCAGTTCAGTCATAGAGAACGAAAAAAGATTTTTAAATGAAATTAAGAACTTTTTTAAATAGAAGATTTTAATTCTTCTTAATGACTATACCAGCATCGAAGCAAAAAAATAAATAATTTAAGAATATGAGTCTTTATTTTTGATTTTTTTCATATCGATTTATGTTTAAACTCTTAAGTCTTAAGTATGCAACGCGACATTTTTCTTCTCTTTTTTTTTAAATTTATTCAACAGTCCATTTGGTTAATAAAAATTATTTTCTTTATTTTTTTTTTTTCTATAAGGGTACCAACTCGATCAATTTTCTTAACTTATTAAATAATAAATTAAACATTGTACAGACAAACAAATATATAAACAAACAAATTGTATCAAGATCCGAGTGTACGGATAGAATCAATAAATTTGAATACTCATAAATACTGGAAATTGATTTTAAATACCTTTTGATGTATTTTAAAAGCTTATAAATCGTATTTAAAATTGTAAATTCCAATTTGAAATAACCACTATTTTTGGCTATATAAATCTTCATCTATTAATATTTTGTGTCCCTCTCATTTTTTTTGTAACCTGAAAAAGCTTTTGCTCGTTAAATTTAAACTAATAAATTATATACTAATAATTTCTACTTAAAAATACTCAGCTTTATTTTAAAAATAAAATCTTTGCAATGAAGGTCTAACACATTGTGACGACTCAAATGATTTTTTTATTAAATAAAAAAAGGTACTGTAAATTGAACAAATGCACACAAGTTGCCAATTTTAATGCGTTTTTGAACTCAGTAATCAACAATAACTTTTAAACTTTAACTTTTACTTGTTCTAAATTTGGGCTTCTTGGACAAATATACAAATAATACAAGTCCTTTAAAATATATCAGTTAAGTCCAATAATTTTTGCCATAAGGAACTCCATCCGGACCTATTTTATAATTTTCTATACCAATTAAAATTTGATTTAATTGAATATAAGCTCAATAAATTATTTATTAAATTAATTAATTATAAAAAAAGTAATAAATAGCTTAATAATTTTACAAGAACGAATTGTTAATCGATCTTTTAAGGCCAAAATGAAGTGTTTGGCTCTATAGACTAAAACTCTTCATTATAATTTTTCGAACTAAATTTTCAATGGAATTTAAGATTTCTTAATTATTTTTTCTTCGACTCTACTTTATTTAAAAATTATTTTTACAAATAAAATTAATTTATTTTTGTTCTAAAAATATTATTCAATTAAGCAGTTATAATTTAGAATAAATCATTAAATTTTTTATCTAAAAATTAAAAGGTATTTTGTGTCAATATGAATTTGTAATAAAAAAGTTCAAATGAGACTTGATATTCTAAAACACCTAAAAAGTAAATCATTTTCTAATAAACTCTTAAGCAACCAAAAATAAAAAGAAATTATTTATAGAAAAATTCAGAACTATTTTGCAAATGAAATTAATTTTTATGGAAACCCAAAAGTCGAATTTACATAAATTAATTGCCTTATTACAAAATAAATATTTACAAATTCTTCTTAATCACATTTTTTTGAGTGTAAAGAATTTAATGTTCTTTTTTTTTTCTCTCTACTTGTATCTTAAAATCAAATTTATTTTTTAAACTTATTTCGATATTTATAAACGAATTCGCCTGGCAATTCTAAAGCTTCTGTTTAATCGTTTGTAAAACTTTATCGATCCTATTTGTATAACTTGTACTTTTGTTT
The DNA here is from genome assembly GCA_010279815.1 of Brachionus plicatilis. Classification (NCBI taxonomy): domain Eukaryota; kingdom Metazoa; phylum Rotifera; class Eurotatoria; order Ploima; family Brachionidae; genus Brachionus; species Brachionus plicatilis. The sequence continues at coordinate 1,083,000 of QEOQ01000041.1, forward strand.
AATCTTTTTTTTTTGATTATTTTTATTTAACTTTACTTTACAAGGAAGTTTTTTCAATAAATAAACAAAACAAATAAAACCATCACATAAAGCCACAACAAACATTTATGTTTATTATTCAAAGAGAAATGAAGTTAAATCTTGACTTAATAAAAAAAGCGAGAAGTTATCATAACTCTCCATTTTTAGATAAAATTACTCAAAATCAAATAATTTCAAATCCAAGCTCTTGGCCGATCAATCAAAGATAACTTCAGTAATTAAAGAATAATTCAAATTTTTATCGGATCAAATATATTAAAAAAAGACGGGTATTTCCAAAACAACAAATTCAATAACCCATAAAATTCAATCTAGCACTAAATAAATTTTGCGTAGATAATCTTCAAAAGTTAAATTAATTTTTAAAGTTAAAAGTTCATTTAAATCTATGCGATTATTAAATTTTTATATTTAATAAAATTGTTATAATATTATTTAAAAAAAAAATTATTAAAATAAAAACAATTCGTATTTTTATATTGATTTAAAAAATAAATTTTTCTTAACTTATTTTAAATTTTAATATAAAACTCTTTTTTTTCGAAATAGAATTTTTAAAATTTTGAAAACATGTCCTCTTAAATTGTTTGTATTTAATTTTTAGATAAATTAATTAAATAAATCGATTTTCGATTTTTTTGAAAAAAAAATTAGTTTCTCACGGCCTTTTACTTTGGCCTTTAACTCTAGTTATCATATCGACCTCAAGTAATTTAAATATCTACCTTTTCTGATAGATGATAAACACAAAGTGTGAATCACAATATTCAAATTTGAAAATCACTGGAGGGAAACAAAAACTGTCACGCTACATATATACACTTAATTAATTTTTTTTTTGAATTTTTAACTTTATTATTTTCTAATTAAAATACGTTTATGTTAAAAAATGTTAAATCTGTTTTTGATTAGAGTGGAATTAAAGAGCATGCTTCACAGACATAAACAAAATATTAGAATTTAACAAAGTTAAAGAGTCGACTAAAATTTTGAATCGGCATTTAATTTAAAGCTTTTAGACCTAGAATCATAAAATTTTTCAGCTTCACTTTGCGGCTTCTGACTGAGCTTAAATTATACTATTTTTTTTTAAATACTAATAAAAAAGAGTTTATTTAATAAAGAAAAAAAAACGAAAAAAAGTAAAAAAAATTCTAATTAATAAAAAAAAATATGAGTTGATTCTAAATTATTGTTATCGAATTTTTTTTATCTTAACTTTTTTGTGAATCGATAACCAAGCTATTTAATCAGCTAGATCAACTTAATTATTTTTGTTCTTAATCTGGAGATTTTTTTTAATAAATAAATATTCAACAACATCAACAACAAAAAATAATTTCCTTCAACAAAAATCCTAAGGACATATTTTACAATTCAAATTTTAAGGTTAATAAGTTGAAGCACCTAAAAATCTCAATTATAATCCATTCACATTCAATCATCATGGGGTCAGTTATTTTTAACATAACAAAAAAAATTGATAAAAAATAAAATTTAATTAAAAAATGGCACAAATACCTTAAAAATAAAAACTAAGATTAAATTTATTTATTTGTTCAAATAAAATATCTTATCTAATTTATACTAATTTTAATTATTTTGTGCTGGCTAGCTAGGCCTTGCAGGGCACTAAAGGCGCCATATTGATTTAAATTTTGATTGTTGGATAATGAAGCGTCAAAAACGATAGCCGAAAGCTCGTAAATTTTTCATTTAATTTTATCGTTTTACAGCCTCGCCGAGCTTTCAAGATAGCTGTCTTGATTAACACTCAAAATCTAGGTGAACTGTAGATAAAACAACTGGCTACTGGCTCTCAATAGCGCTTGCTAATCGAGCATACTTGGCCAGCTCTAACTCTAACTCAAAAAACATCTGAATACGGAAAAAATTGTGCCCCATCGATCATAGAGCCCGCGGGAGACTGAAAGAGAGAGAGATGCTAATCAAATTAAAAATCAATCAATACTCGGCATCATCCGGGATTTGTCGTGTTCACAAGCATAAATTTTTCTAGTTTACATAAAAGCTATAAAATTTAATAGAAATTCCTCCAAATTAAGATAAGAGCTAATTCTCCCTAAAAGCCCAAGTGTTATCTCAATTATTTGTAATAGAAAAATCAGATATGTTCTAAACACATTAAGATAACAATTGGCGAAATGCGATACTTAATGGTCAACGTAAATGTGATTTATTCGTTAAACTACTTGAACAGCATAAACATCACGCATTCATGACTGAACATTATTATCGATTGTATTACAAATCGATATCAAACTCAGCATGAAGTGCTAAATTGACAATGTAATTACAGGAATTTCCTGTTATTCAAAACAGCACACTTGGCCAGTGCGTTGTTTGTAAGTTAATGCAGTCTGTGTTTACAAATAAGAAAATTATTTGCTTACTTTAAATGGAGCACCAAATAGCCAGATCCAACACAACAACAAAAATTTAAATCCGCATTCGACTTGTTTTTAAATCTTTTATTCCACTAAAAAAAGTTTTTTATCCAAATCTTTAAAATTCATTCATACTAAATTTGAAATTTTTAAATAAATTGTCTGACTGAATGAAAGGACTGAATGTATTTATTCCATGCCATCAAAGCTTTATCTTAATTACTTTCTAAATAAAATAGAATACACCACCATTTGAGCTGAGGTATTTCTTTATTTAAATTTTAATTTAGGGTAGTTACCTCCTTGCACAAAATCAATGATTAGAAGAATTGAAAATTTAAATGGTTTAATTTTTGTGTTTGAATTACAAAATGCATCTACTAAGTTTAAAAATTTGCTTTTTTTTTTATAAATTTTGACTTTAGTGATGATTGTCGTTCCTTTAATGTATTTATAAAAAATGGAAAACAGAACGTATTTATTTCAAGTCAAAATTTATGAATTAAAAGCAAATTTTTTCAACGATTGAATTTAAATTTAAGTCTAAATGAATTATTTAAAAGTAAAAAAATAAGAATTTTTTTTCAATTTTCAAATAAAAATCAAACTCGTTCTATTTAACTAGAAATTTTAATTTCAAATATGAAAATACTTACAATATTATCTTAAAAATTTTTATTTTTTTCTGAAACTAAAAAAAAATTTTGAAACATCGCACTTTTTCAATGTAATTTCAAAAGTAGACTTTTTAAAACTTCTATTATATTTAGTTCCTTCCATCAAGCTAAAGTCTACAATCTGTATTCCAATTATCATAACTTATTATTTATTATTTATTTATTAAATAGTTTGAGGAAATACCTCAGGCCACTTAGAGTGGATCAAAGTCCTTCTTTTTAGCGAAAAATTTAGAAAAGGTAAAAATTATACATCAAAAAAGAAAGAAAGAAAAAAAAATGTTAAAATTTAATAAATATCATCATAACTTAAAAATGGCGAAAATTTTTTCAAGTTACTCTTAAAAGTCTCAATAATTTATTTTGCACTTTCAACTAGCATGTCTGAAAAGAAGGCCATAGCCATTCGTAGCTGCCTCGGTAAAATCCTTATAATCATATTTAAAAAAAAGAAAAGAATGGTTATCTAGTTAATTCTTAAAAAAAAATTTGGGATCCTTTGTTTGACGCAAAGCATCCAGAGTAGATGCAGCTAATTTTTTAAACATAATTCCAAAAAAAAAGCATGGCATTCACAGTAGTGTCTGAGTGGACTCGTAATTAGGGCAGTTAATCTTGAGACATTAAAATTTTGACTTAGCTTGAGCAAATGGGCCATAATTTCAATTAAACTGACCCGATTGAAATCTAATACAAAATCTTATTATCAAATATTGCCCAAGTGTTTTTAAAGTCTATTGATTTGAAACCAAAAACCAAAATATTGTAAATCTAATTGCAAATAAATAAATAAATAAACACACTGAAATATAGACAAAGATCTGTGTATTGGTTTCTTTTTTTTATTTCGAATTAATTACAATTTTTAATTTAGGTAAATATCAATTAATTTATTGAAATATGAATATTGGGCTCTCGTAATGTTGAAATGATACTACAAGCCGTACTATCCGAGCTTTAATTGTAAGCAAATAGCTAACACGGCAAATGCATCTGTTCTTCTTATCACCTATGTCTACACTAAATTCTAAAACTGGACTTCATTTAGCTTATTTCCGTGTCTCATTTTCTCTAGACCACATATCAATTAAATACGATACCGTCTGTAAGTAAACAAACTGTTTTCTATTCTAATGACAAATGTTGGCCAAATGTTCTTGTTGAACTAAATTGGATAGTTTTGCTTTTGGCCCTAATTCGGGCCGAACAATTTTATCCTAAACAAAAAAAATTGAATTTAAATAAGGAATAAATTTTGGTTGACATGTGAGACTCATGCATTTAGGTCGCATATTTAGGCTTCGCCAGAAATACTACACCAACATACAGTACCAACATTTGTTGACACAAAGGCAACAGCATCCACAAACTAGTGTTTGAAACAAAAAGAGAAAAGCAAACAAAAATGTTGATGCGATAAATTTTTTCGCTTTTGACTAGACAATTTTATTGTTTTAAGTAATAAAACTTTTAATTAAGAAAAACGCAATAAAATTACCTTAAAAATTCTTAGGCTAAAATTTAAATATTAATCAGATGTCATAGGAGATTTTTCAGCTTGTCAAAGCGATTAGAAAAATTTAAAAAAATATTGGGTTTTACACATTTGACTAGTTTGTGTGATAGCATATTTTTTGCGGTAATGTTCCAGAAATAGCCGAATTTGAAGAATCAACATTAAATGCTTGTAAGATTTTTATGAACAAAAAAATTGTCACTAAGTACACAAACTTGACATAATCCACTTAATGGCAAACTAATCTAAATATAATTTTATTTAAATAAAATCTAGCCGTATAAACTTGTGTTTAAAGCATACTTAATTTCAATAACAAGAATCTAAGTGTTTTGTATGATCAAAACTATCGGAAGATTAAGAAATAAAACTCGATTAAAGACTGCAACCGAACTCTTATTGATTACACTTCAGATGACATCAATTAGAATAGAATTAAAAAAATAATTTTTTTTTCATGGACTTATTAAGATTCTTCAAGGATAAAATGTATTTTTAAAATTTGATTAAAAAAGGTCATTCAAGTGAGAATTGGACTATTGATCGTCTTTTTGCAAGCAACTAGACTACAAAAAAGCTTTTATTGATTGCATTGATAATGGCGCAAATATCTCACTGGTAATAATTGATGAGTCATTTGAATTCAAAAATGAGTACTAGTGGACTTGTTAAATTTTTCCTTAACTTAAAAATTTAATTTTACACTAAATCTTTGGTTATATTTATTTTTAAAATATTTTTATCTAAAATAAAAAACTAAAAAACAGGACTGAAACGAAAAAACAACTTTGATATTCTTTCAGCTTAAATTATTTTCCAATTAAAATAAAAAATACTTCTATTTTTATTTGAAAATAAATTTAAAAAAATTTTTTATTACAAAAACGTAACTATTTTACAATAATTAAGTAATAACAATATAAAAAAATGATGGTAATTTATAAAAAATGTTTTTTTGGAAAATTCATTTGGCATTTGAAAATTAAAAACATTTTTTTATCATTTTTTTATTTTTATTTTTATTTATTTTCTATTTTATTTTATCTTATTTAACTTTATTTTAAATTTTTTTATATTCTGAAGGAGCATAAGCTCGGCACAGATAAACGACTAAATAAAAAATAATTAAAAATTATTAAAAAATATGTTAAGAAAAAATGTTTATTTAGACAATTCATTTGGACATATGAAAATTCAATTAAATTTTTTACAAAACTTTTTTCTTTAACATTTTATAATTGAAAAAAGTTAGCTTGATAGTCTTTCATCTGAAATTATTTTAAAAAAATGGTAAATTCTCCTATTTTCATTCGAAAATAACTTATCTGCTTAAAATTAACTTTAATTTGATTTTTGATTCATTTATTTTTATCAGATTTTAGCTCAATATATTAAGAGATACGCTAAGATAGTGTATGAAAGAAAGACCATCTTACAATAGCTTGGAAGGATTCTATAAATTAAAAATAATAGTTATTTTATGAATTGAGGTCTGTCATTATAATTTTGACATATTTTGTTTATCCAACGTTAAAGAAATATTAACAAATAAAAAATGAAAAGGAGGATCATCATGAAAATTCAAAATTTCTTTACAAAAAGAGTTATGAAAATAAGAATTGAATAATTGATTTGAAAAATTTTTTTCAAAAAAAAAATTGATTAAAAATCTCTAACAACTAAACAAATTTTCCGTTTTCTCATACAAAAATGCTTTAATTTCCCGTTAAACACACCGAATTATTAAAATTTGTTAAGTTCAGTGGGGGTGCGAAATTAGCCTTGACGAAAAGAAGAGAAATTTTTGCTGTCCTAAAAATTGTTGACATTTAAGGGACGAATACAATAAAAACCTAATTAAAATTTTTTTTTTGAATAACGAACTTAAATGATTTATGCTTTCAACTTGGCTGATCAATAAGCTTAAATAGTTTATAGACTTGGAGAAATTAATGAACCATTTACATTTTAATAACTCTATTCTAAGTAATCTTGAGTATTGAATAAGAAAAGCTTAATGTTCTTGAAAAAATGTTTGTTTAGACAATTTATTTGGCATTTGAAAATTCAACAATTTTTTTATTCTAAAATATATCAATTGAGTGTAAATGTTTGTTTGGATGATTATTGAATTAAGGGAAAAAAAAACATTTTCGAGGATTTAAAACAACTGAATTTGTTTAGAAAAAAAAACATTTCGAATCTTATTTTTGCTCGATTTAGCACAAGTCGATATTTACAACTGAAAATTTTTATCAATATTTTTTGTAGCTTCTTGTACTTATCCTTAAAATCCAAACTCATTTTTGATATTTATTCCCAGATTGATGAAACCATCGATCTAAAATCCTCATTCGATCTAATCTAAATATCCACTTGAAATTATTTTTTTTTGCTTCATTTATTCATTCAAAATTGGTAAACAATTTTTATTCAATTAAATTTTTTCAAATTCTTGAAAGAGAACTCGGCCTTATTTTTTGTCAATCAAATAGAGCATTAATACAAAAATTCTCTTTAAAAAAAAAAATAATTACAAATAATTCCCAACATTGTTAAATCATATTTCCTTTGAATTATTTCATTTTATTAGCACTTTATTTTGTCGAAGAAAACACGGCTATAGAAGAAATATTTTAAAATAAATTTCGTGCATAATTTTTTAAAGAAAATTTAAATTATTTAATTTAGATTTTCTGATTAATAATAAAAAAATTCTGTGCAAATTAAATAATTACTTTTTAATATCTTAGCTATGTATGTTTGAATTAATCCAATAATTAAAAGTCTGAATAATATCGTCTTATAATTTAATTAAAACAATAATTATTATTTTTTAATTTTTACATTTAAGTCTATTCCGACGAGTATTAAAGTAATTAATCAAAAACCAATAAAGAAAAGACAAAGAAAAACAACCGGCCTGGTTATATTATTAATGCTTGTTTGACATATTAAATTGTAAATATTTCAACTTTATCTTCCTTAGTCGAAAAATGACCAGACTGAGATGCAATTTCCGATACAGTTCCGATATCAATCATTTTTATAAATAAAAATAAAATCGTATTAATTACTTTTTCATATTTTAAAATAATGAAAATATCTAAAATAATGTTCAAGTATCTTGGAATCTAAATTTACTGATTTCACCCTTGAACAGTGATAAATTTATCGTATAATTCATAGATAGATGGGTATCAAAATCAAAATAAAAATTAGGTTAGAAAAATGCCTTTGAAATTTATCAAAAGAGGAAATAAACTGGAACAAATCGAAAATACTTTTTTCCACCACAAAGACAGTATCTTCCCGAACCATCACTCAATGTGATTACTCTAGAAAATTTCAAAGCGAAATCCTTCATTAAAAAATAATTAATTTTCAAGTTAAAATTCTGTAGGTTTTGCATCACTTATTTTTGGTATTGATCCTAAAAAAATCGATCTCGAAAAATTTCAAAAATAAAAAATTACTAATTCATTTATTAATCAAAAAATAATCAATAATAAAGATAGTTACTATTTTGATGTGTTCGATTATGATATCGCAGTGTTTCAGTAGCCTCACATTTTTTCTCTGATTTCAAAAATATTTAATCAATAGAACAAACATATCAAATTTTGTTTTAAATACACTTTTTTATTAACTAGACTCTCGATTTAAGTATTCATAATCCTCAAATTGGATTTTGTTTCTTATTCTTTTAATTCCTAAGCAAATAAAAAATGTATTATTTTGTTTGAGATTTAATTTTTTATTTCTTGTTTAAATTAAAGTCAATTAAAAATTTTAATTAAATCGAAATTAAATTCTTTCTAATGCAAATAAATATGTTGCTACGAGTATTAATCTAAAAAAAATTAATTTTTACAAAATTTCTAAATTTGTTAAATAAACATTTTATTGGAAAAAAATCGGTTCTTTATTTTCAAAAATAAAACACTATGCATTCGAATAAAAATTAATTCATAAAGAATAAAATCAATTTTTTATTTTAGAATAATTTCCCAATATTTAAAAAAATAATTTGCGAGTTTTAACTTCTGAAATTTAATTAAAAGGCTATTCATCTAATAAAGTTCAGGAAAATGTATATCATCATAGCGGACAAGCTTTGAAATATTTTGTGAAGAAAGAATTTTCCAAGTTTGAAATCTGCTATTCGTATTGATCTAATTTCTGTTTTATTTTTATCTTTTTCTGATCTATTATCTCATAGATATGAATTTTGATTTTTATTTAATATAATAATCAAATATCTTTTGAATTGAAAGTCGAAGCAATGCGTTCTTTTTCTAATCTATTCAATCAAGTTCATTTGATGGTTTGTTTTAAACTCATTATTTAATAAATATAAAATAATTTGTTGCTTTTATTAAAATTGTTTTTGCGTTTATATTCTATAAACAAAGATTGAATATTTAAGCTCATTCAAATATTATGTATAAATGATTTTAACTTAAAACTTCAATTTGTGAAAATCTTTTTGAGATACTTTTCTTTTGCCTAAATTTACATTAAAAGAAATATTCTAATAGAGTCTGATATCTCCTGAAAAAATGTTAAAGGATCCCAGTTTTGTTTGAAAGTAACAAATTCATCACCTTTTTTAAATTTTCTGTTTATAAATTTTCTATTATAATATTTATATTAAGACTTCTCGGACTTACAAAAACACTGATCAAATAAGCTGAATGCTAACAAACCGACTTGAAAAGGCTAAAAACCTAATAATCCTCCGAAAAATTAATTTTCTGTTAAGACTTATGAACAATGAAATAACAAAAAAAAAAAAATTGTTTTATTTTATTGATTTAAAATTGACTTGAAAAAAAATTAAAGTCGGTTAATAATGTTCGATTCGAACCGCACTTTATTTATTTTTATTTTGTTTTATTTAAGCCACAAAGACCAAAAAAAATATAAATTCTTTAAAGAAAATTTAAGTAGTCCGATAATTAGTTTAAACTTATTTTTTTAATTTCCATTCATTTTTCAATTTTAAATGAAAAATTCTTATATTAAATAGAACTGTCAAAACTATAGAGCGATCATTTTAAGCCTTAAATTTTTTGTTTAGTTGACACCTAAATATGTATTTAATACATTTACGTCTTTCATAACCATCTTTAAAAATACTGGTCATTTTAAAAATGAGTAACACAAATGTCTTCTTATGCACATTTAAATTTGCTAATGGATCAGGTTAAACAAAAGAACAACTGAAACTAAGTAGAGAAAGATTTATATGTCAATTGTTCCAAAAAGAGAGGATTTGGTACTTTTAAGTAAAGCATCCTATGGATTTTTTCCTGGTTCTATAATAACTCAAACTGTTTGTTATCCTTTTCAAAAATATTATGGATTAAAAAAATTCATGCACTTTTCTCACAGTTTAATTTTTTTGAACCAAAAACAAGTTTTAAAAATCAAAAATAAAGTTTACAAAATCTATTTTCATTATTTTTTTTTCTCTTATAAAAGCTAAATTTTTTTTTGGGTATACAGCAAAGTTATATTCTTAATAACTAAATATATTAAATTAAAAATTTTAATAATTCTGAAAATTTCTTTGAGATAAAGGCGTTAAAATGGAGCGATTGCGTGAACGACTTTTACAAAATAATAAATTAAAAGTGAAAAAATCTCTTAAAATGCATAAAAAATGAGACTGAATTAAAAATAATAAATTTAGAAACGATTGTTGGTTGTAGAAAATGTACCACTATATTCATTGTACTAATAAAATCATTTTCTTAAAGCAATAAAAAAGTATATATTTAAGTTAATGCTCCCATTATAAAGAGAAAAGTTTGGCTCTTGGAAAATTAATATTTTTTTTTAAATTTAAATAACCTGACATTTAAACGACATTTATTCAAGTATCCTATTGAACTCTTTTACCCAAACGACACATTAAGACGATTTTAACAGTTAAAAATATTTTAAAAAGATTTTTTAAAAGACTTTTTTTTTTATTTATTTATTTCAATATATTTTATTATATTATTAACGCCTTCTAGACGATGTAAAAAAAAAATTAAAAAATTAAATGTAATAAATAAGCCAAAGTTTAAGTGTTTTCTAAAAAATTGAATAAAATATTTAGTATAAATTTTAATTTTTTTTTCTTTTTTAATTTCAATAATTATTATTCATTTTGTACTCTCTTTTATATTCAATTTTTCACTTTTTCTTTAATTTTGCGAGGAGATCCACCATCAAATCGGCTAAGGAGCTCATATTCTAACAGCGATGGAAACTTAGGTAAAAAATTTTTATATTTATATTACAAAGCAGATAAAACACAATAAAACATTTTTATTATTATTTTTATAAGAATCAAATAGAGATTGATTATTTAAATTCTTAATATAGACGAAAAAAATAGCATTAAGTTATGTAAAGCTTATATTATTGAGACAAACGAAAGTAATTTAAGTTCCTTTTAATTAGATGCATTGAGCCAAATTTTGAAAAAAAAAACTTCTAAAAATAAAAAAATAAATGGGAGCTACTTATCCAATCTGATTATATTGAAATTAAATAGATTGCATCAAACATAGAATATTTAGTTTTTGTTGTTTTAAAACAAAATTCTTTTTAATTTTATTTTTTATTCAAATAGAAAAACAACTTTATTTAAATTTTAAAAATATAAAATATTTAAGAATAAAGAAGATTAAAATTACCAAGATAATTAGTTAACTTATGACATTTAATTAGAACATATCTATTGATTCATCTCTCAAAGATTTTTAAACCCATTATCAAATTTTAATATTTTACTATTAAAGTTTACTTTTTTTCCATCTATCGGGATTCTTGGCTCTTTTTCTCACATTAAAATTAGAATTATTAAATTAAATATTTGAACATCTATTTTTTGTTTTAAAATATTCATCAGTCACATCATTTTTTATTTATTTTAAATAAACTCGAAGGTAATTTTTCCTCTTTAGTTAATAAAGTCCATATTTAAACACTATAAAGTCTTTTTAAGACTTTTTGCAGATTATTATACAAGCTGAAAAAAAATTAAAGCATGATACATACATGGAATTGATTATCTGAAAAAATTGATTTACTTAAACCAATAATTTAAAAAAAACACAACCTAATTAATTTTATATTCCTGTACTTTCTAATTGTTATCGCAAAAGCCAGTCTAATTGAAATTGTATTCTTAGAATTCAACTGGAAGTCTAGAGTCGGGATCAATAAAATATGTGTTATGTAAACTGACTATCATTTACGTTTTACATATATTTTATTTTCAAGCGTAATCAACAGGCTAGAGCCTCTGTAAAAAATAAATTAGAATTTCAATAAAAATTAGGAAGTAAAATTTTATTTATGGATTAATATTAAAAGACTAAATGTTTAATCTTATCAAAATATTTTGATTTGATTTTAATTTAAAATTTTCACGCAAAAAAATATTATTATATATTACTAATACTAACAAAAATTCAGAATTTTGAATCAAGTACTTTAATATTTTTGCACTTAGACTCTTGGAAGAAGGTTTTGTTTACAAAAAATTAAATCAAGCCAAGAATTACTCAACCACTCAAATTATGTATCTTTTTTATAAATTTTTCAGAAATTTATTAAAATTTATAAGAGATTTTTTATTAAAAAAACTAATTAACTAACAGATTCTTTTTTCAATTTTTAAAAATTAAATATTAATCTTGCATTATTAGAACCATATTTAAGGAGGATTTTAAGTAAAATATTATTAAGTTTTTTTATGATTTTTATTTAGATAAAATTTTTAAAATTGACAATTTCAAATAAGGGTTTAGTTCAATATGCAAAAAAATAAAAAAAAATTGAAGTTAACTGTCAAGATTCAAATTAACATAGACATAAATTATTTTAAGTAATGAGCGACAGCATTCTTCGTGATTTAGTAAGCGATATTCCTCAGGATATTTACAATCTTGAGGATTGAGAGTCGCCAGGAGTTGGACAGCACAATCTAGCGACAGAGAAGTTCCATCATTATATTCGAGTATGAGTAAAATTGTGATAAAGCAAAAGGCTGAGAAGGATGGCTTGCAGAAAACAGTCACGGAATCTGAACAAAGACTGAGAATGAGAATGTCAATTCGTAGATGTCATGAAGTGAACTAGTTGGGGAAGAAAAATAAGAGGAGAATCTCAGAATATACGAGTGATTGTAAACAAGGTAGTTAGCGAAATAATATGAATTGAGAATAATGTGAATGAAAAGAAAGAGTTGAAGAGAGTGAATAAAGTTTTGAAAATCCTGAAATAGGATAGATCCAGTGTTAAGATTCAGAGAAGAATTAGTTTGAAATAAAAAAATAAATAAGGTATCATCGAAAACAGTTGTGAGATTATCGATAAAATTAAAGTCGAGTTAAAAAATCAGACTAGGAAGTAAAAAGCCATTAGGAACGCAAAGGATCTAAGATATTCTTATTTTAAATAAGTTTTTATCAATTAGGACAAGACAGCTGAAGATATGAAACTTTAATACAAATAACGAAAAGAGAGGAATGAACTAAATGATAATTTACCAGAAGATGATGGGAGGTATCGCTATGGTGAAAAGAATGGTAAAATTTATTTAAATTTTATTAAAATGTGATTCCATTCGGAATTCAAAAAAATGAAGACTGGAATAGCCATTAAACCAATTATTTAAAATAAAGTATTAAAAACATTTGATTGAACTTTTTTTAATATATTTTTACCAAAATTTTCGAAATTTTACTGAATATTACCGTTTCAAAATTCTTTTTTTACGTAAATTTACCTGAAAATCGGTAAATTTACTTTTTCTCATTTTTTTTAAAATTTATTTAATTTACTGAAAAATGATTAAAATGCCCTAAAAACGGCATTTTTGTTTTTACGTAATTTAACCTTTTCTTACATATGTAATTTTTCGAAAAATTACGTAAAAGTACCTAAAACCCTTGCATCAAATCAGCGCTGTTGACAGAATAAAACAAAAGCAATGCCATATTTATAAAAAATTGACCATACATGACTCTACATCAGAAGTAACGATGACAGATTTCACTGGTTACCACCAAACTTTGATCATAACAAAGTTAAAGAAGATTAATCATTCCATGTAATAAACCCTACGTATCACTTGATCATCAGCTTCTCAACTGATGCGAAATGATAAGTGATAATTAATTTACTTGTCACGTATCTCAGAAGATAGACGTTCTAGATGCTGATATAAACATTTATATAATATCTCACATCTTGTCTTAATTATAAGCCCGTGTTCTTGACACGAATACATGGGTATAAATAATGATTCCATTCTCATTGCTGAGAGATGTATTTTCGTTTTTACACTAACTATGTAAATTATTAGAGCTCAACAATTTTTTAATAAACTTTTAAAAAGTATACTAGTTTTATCATTCATTTACCCGCCTTACATCTTGGTAGCAGCGATCAGTAATAATGTCCACAATGAGTCTCTTTTTATTACCAGTATCCATGGAATATTGCGAAAGTATGCTCGTTCAGGCATTTGTTCACATGGTAAAATCTCAGAACAACTTGAAAACTGATTTTCACTAGCTTGAGAAAAATCGAACATGTATATGGTTCTGAAGTATAACAAGCCGATTGGTTGGAGAAAAAAACCGCTACCAAGACTCCTAAGAAATTTTTTATTATTTTTCTGACCCAGAAGAGGTATTTATAGCAAAGAAAAAGGAACAGCCAGATACAAACCAGCACAAAAAAGTCAACACCCTAATCAAGCTTATCAACAACGATGGAAGGTACTCATCAACAACAGCAATTAATTGAACCAGATATGTCCGAATTAAAGGCAATAAAATTGGACGTGAATTATGAAGAAAATGTTCTGAAGTTCCAGCAAATAGCCAACGAAATCGAAAAAATAGATGAATTCGAGTTGAATTGTAGTTTTTGACGCGGTTGACCCTCGCGTTAGAGCTATTTTGGAAAGCAAAATGTTAAGACGCTTGATGATGCTATAACTCAAGCTAGGATATTCTGTGGGAGTACATGAAATGTTAATAAGCCAGTTCCCGTTTAATTTTCAAGAAACAATTATAAGAGGCGCTTAAAATCATTCTATGACTTAAGAAAGAAACAAGTTGAAAAAGGAAAATTCGTGAATAATAAAACAGACGTAAAAGGTAGAATCCCTGTCTGTTACAGATGATTGCAAAGTGAAATCGTCTAATGTCGCGAACTATAACAATAGAAAATATGGAAGGAATCAGAAAGAAAAATGGCGAAATCCGAAGAAATCATACTTAGCAGAAGAAAGGGAAGATCCAGAAAGAAATAATCGTGATACTTAATACGTAAACGTTTGCACAACAGGTAACTTACTGAGAATAAATGGTCTTGTAGACGAAAAACCAGTTAAATTGGCTATCGACAGCCAATGCACAAGCTTTATTTTTTCAAGAAAAACTGAAAATGATTTTGGATTAAGAATTTTATCATCCAGTTCAAAGAAAACAGCTGATAATACAATCAGCCGGCATAACAAAAAAAATAAAACTTGAAATTCATATCATGTATGCTTTATTGAATTTTTGATGATCGACCACGAGGATAACGATGGACTCCTTAGTCTTTATTTGTATATGCAGACAGGTGCTTGTCTTAAACCTTGTCTAAAAAAATTTAAATTTCTGACAGAAATATTCTTGATGAATTCGAATGAGGACGAGAAGGACACACTGCTCACGAAAGAAACGTTTAGTATCTAATTCGCTGGTGACTTTGAACTGTCTGATGACGAAAAGCCTCTACAGAAATTAAAAACTTAATTGGATTTTAAACTCCAAGAGGACCTAAAAGACAATGATCTCAACCACTTTAGGCAAGCTGTTGATGCTATAAAAGATACATTAGCAGCAGAAGTAAGAGATCTTAAAAAATCAAACGTCGACAACCATTTCATTAGGCTCACAGTTACACACCAATCTACATCAGACCATACAGAAAGTCTGTTATGGAAAGGACTATATTGGGAAAGAAGTTTAGTCCATGCCCGAAAACGATATCATTGAAGCTCAGCATGGTCGGAATCAGTTATGTTGATGCTTAAAACGATGGCTCAAAAAGATTTTGTGTTGATTACAGGAATTTAAACCAGAAGAAGGTCACAAAATTGGCCTATTCCAAGAATTGACGTATTCTCAGACTTTTAAGTGACTTAGGTCCGAACTTGACTTGATGTCTGGTTACTTATAAGGAGAGATGCGACAAGATTCGAAGGATAAAACAGCATTCTCGACTCCAGACGGAAAATTAAACCATACAAAGGCACTTTGTTTCCCAAAAAAGTTAATGTTCTTGATTATTTAACGTCAACAATAGAAATGGATTCGTAAAAACTTCAGGTCATTAATAAAAGAAAACCTGCAATAAACGTTAAGCAAGTTCAATGTTTTCTAGGTTTATGTGGTTATTATAGAATTTTCGTAAATGATTTTGCATAAACAGCAAAACCATTGTGCGACTTAGTTAAAAAAGACGTTAAATTTATCCTTGAATTAGAACCTGTCCTTAGACAACCTGACTTGAATCGAAAATTTATACTATATTGCGACGCTTCAGGTTATGCGATGGGCTCTTTTTTAGCACAAATTGATGAAAATTGAAATGAACATGTTCGCTCTTACGCGTCGAGACTGCTAAAAGATGCAGAAATTCATTACAGCAGCAAAGAAAGATATTATTGACAGTTGTGTACGCAATTCAAAATTACGAACAGAGCTGTACAGCTTCAAATTTCTAGTGAATACTGATCACTCCTCGTTGATGTGGCTTATGAACATCAAAGAACATATTGGGAGATTCACACGTTCGGCTATCTTTTTACATGCTTATGACTTCGAGATAGTCCATAGGAAAGGAACCCAACATTTGCAACGCTGATGCTATTAGCCGGCCAGTGCTGTCACTAAAAACCATCACAGATAGCGATTATAGTGACACATCACTGTATTATCTAAAAAATGTTCTTTTAAAAATGGATTGTCCAAAAAGCAAATTAAAAGAATTGGGAAAGCAGCAACTCAGTATTATTACGTTAAAGAAAAAGATGAAATTTTTTTATGGGACGAGATAATATCTCATGCTTGACCCCGGAACTTTGTGACAGAAGCGATATAATGTTAAATACATATGTTTTGGGTGACTTCAAGAGAAAATCAACACCCAGAACAAGAATCGGAATAGACTTGGTATTTGGCCTCCATGTAACAGAGGAAGGCTTCGCTTTAATAATGGTAATTAGCGAATACTAAACCATGTTCCCCTTTGCCGAACCTATTAAAAGTAAATCGACAGAAGAAATTGCTTACATTCTATGGAAATTTATATCTATATTTGGACCACCAAGAGTGTTCATGTCTGATCAAATTATAGAATTAACTAATCAAATTGTTGATAATCTTATTAAATGAGTTTGGATGAGAGTTAATTACATCCATTGCCACACCAGAACCAAGTTGAGCACTTGAACAAAGAAATAAGTTCATTTCAATTCGATCGTATCAATTCAGAAAAATTTGAATAATTAAATGAATATTTGAATTTAATGTTTAAGCAACTTTGCTTAATCCGAAAATATATGTCTGCAAAAACCCTGCAAAGTAAGTGCACAATTGATTTGAATACTTTTTAATGGTGTGCAAAATGCAGAAAATTGCAGAGTATTATGCAGACTTATTTTACTGAATTAAGCAAATTTGCTTATTATTGATCATTTTACAGAACTAAATTATCTCTTTTAGTAAAAAAATTATTCAAGTTTTTCTGAATTGAAATGATCGAATTGAAACCAACTTCACAGCCCCAAGAAATAGTAAGTTGCTAAAAAAAACATTGTGAGAAAAACCTAGACGATTGGTCTAAATGATTACCATCCGTATTGCGAGCAATTCATTCAAGAATACACTCAGCAACTTGAAAGTTCTTCCCATTTGAACCAATGTTCGGTAGAAAAATGAATGGATTTAATGATTGGAGTTCCATCCGATTTTAAACACGATAAAAAGCGTGTTAAACAAATAAAAGACCTGATCGAGGATAAATATCCGAAAGCACTCCAGACATTGATAAGGCAAAAACTTCACAAATTAAGGCTCAAAATAATATTGGAATGTAACAGAGATAATAATATCTACTTGCTTAAAGGCCTGGATCCGCGTTATGAGACTGAAAGAAAAATTACACCCAAAATATCATGGTCGGTTCACCGTTCTGTGTCAAACATAGAATCGTAACTACATTGTTGAACATGTCTTCAAGCATAAAATTTCCGCTCCAGAGATTAAAATTAGATAAGTCGCCTTCTCCTAACGGAGCGAAAGACCATACTTTATTTTTCGAAAGAATAATAAATCATCGAATCGATAAAAAATAAAAATGAATTTTTTGACATATGGAAAAACCATTCACTCAAACATAATTCTTGGGAACCTATGGATAGTTTCTTAAGAAAGAAACCAATTGAAGAATATTGGTCAACATTAAACAAATCAAAATAGGTTGGACGACCAACAAAAACAAATACGGAAGGTTTACTGTGAAACACAGGTCCAAACTAATTTTGATGAAACTCTTGACTTTTATACAAGTCATGCCACTCAAAAAGTTTTTGTAGAAAGTGATAAAAAATTATGAGAGCGGACTTGCTATTCCAACAAATGCTTTCAATAGATGGAAACGAATACAAATTAAGAAAACAGAAAATTATAATTGATGCATACGAGAGCCTGTATTGTCCAAGAAACTCATCAAAAAGCATTCATAAGGTGGAAATTGGTAAGAAAGAATGTGTAAATATTGTTAACTCAAGAACATGTGAAGGATCTAAATTGTCATATAAGAATGATGATTGTAAATATGATGGTACGCCTTAACAAATATTCAAATGGCTGAGACCTAATGAGTTATGGATTTGTGTAAACTGTTAAAAAAGTTACCTTGAAAAGCAAATCGAATTAAATTTTCGAAACCTGTGATATTAAACAATTGAGATGTTTACTCAAGTCATAGTTTGTTAACTGGACCAAAGAAATTGTAAATATCTGTCCTTACTAGTGTTTTTGATGAAGTCATTCAAGCCGGTCCGTTTCACTGATGGTTTTTTGCGGTAATTTTGCCGGTTGCCAGTCAAAATTCTGGCCGCCAAGCAGACCGGCCAAAAAATAAAAGGGCGGTCAAATATACGTCCAACCTTTTTGCGGGCAGTCGTTTAGCCAGTCAGCGAAACGGTCATATTTTGCACCGACATGCAGGCCCGCTAAAAAAAAGGGGTGGTGAAAATATACGGCCAACCTTTTGTAGGATGGTCTTTTAGCAGGTCAGCTTGACTGTCAATATTTTTGACCGTATAAAAATCCTGACAGACAAAAACGGGGGGTCGGTTAAGGCTCAAAGACCGATCGGCTAAATGACCGATCGCCAAAGGTTGGCCGTTTATTTGACCCCCCGTTTTTGTCTGTCAGGATTTTTATACGGTCAAAAATATTGACAGTCAAGCTGACCTGCTAAAAGACCACCCTACAAAAGGTTGGCCGTATATTTTCACCACCCCTTTTTTTTTAGCCGGTCTGCTTGATAGCTAAATAATCAGGCCGCTAAGCTGACCGGACAACTGACCGCCCACTTTAAAGTTTCCCGGCTAATGCAGACACGATCACGGTTTCTGAAAATTTTGACCGGTTA
The DNA here is from genome assembly GCA_010279815.1 of Brachionus plicatilis. Classification (NCBI taxonomy): domain Eukaryota; kingdom Metazoa; phylum Rotifera; class Eurotatoria; order Ploima; family Brachionidae; genus Brachionus; species Brachionus plicatilis. The sequence goes on from QEOQ01000041.1 coordinate 1,102,376, forward strand.
AGTGTCCGCTTGTACCGATCCCAACACTAGTCCATACCGACTTTATACGACAATTGGTTTATATTTACCATTTAATGATTTCTTAGTAATACGAATGGCGATCAGATCTTCAAAATAAACAAAATCATCAATGGGTGTGATGTGAAACTTTATGGGTCACTGAAATATATAATTGTGAAGTTCACAAACATTAAGAGTTTTCTTAAATAATAAGGTACAAAATAATTAATAAGAGCCCATAGCCCTTTTCGAAATTACAAATACCTTAAAAAAACTAAAAGTATGACAAGTTTCCTTGGAATGTTACTTGAACGTTTCGTCTTTACTAGAATATGTAATTTTCTACGAATAATAGTCTTCTTTTTCATGAACATTCTGAGTTTAGAGAACATAGACGAACTGCAGATAATCTTTAATTTCTTATTTAAAAAGTTTTCGCATTCTCATAAATGATACCAAAAAGAAACAAAACAAACTGCCAATACTCTCTTCTTTTTGCAGATGATTTGACTGATTAATTTACTTTAAAAAGATAGGAAATCTTGAAAGAATGATTAATAAGTACCTGAAAGAAATTGTTCTATTGAAAAGTAATGTTATATGATCTTTAAGAAAAAAACTAATGTCAAAATCAATCTTGACCTTAAAATTTATGATAGCAATTTAAATGAAGAGGAAAAAGTCAAACTCTTAGGAATCACAGTAGACTCAAAACTAACATTTAGTCCAATGGTGGATGACTTAAAAGAGCGCTGTAATTAAAGGCTTTGCTTAATAAAATATCTCTCAATAGTAAATAGGGTCTAAAATAAAAACATTAGGTAATCTTTACAAATCCTTAATATGATCAATCATGGATTATTCCTTTTCTTGTTTAAATTCATTCTCAGAAAGTATCATCAAATAAATAGAAGTTATTCAAATTTCAGCAGTTCGATCTATTTTGAAGCTAAAATACGATGCCCCCTCAAATATTATGCACCAACAGGCCTTCAATAAACTTCAATTCGACTTTTTGAGTTGAGTGAGAAATCAGGTCAGGGCAGGATTGAGTCATTTTGTTCCACTGGTCGTCAGGCTGGTGGAAGAATATAGAGAAGGTTTGGAATCAAGATATATCGAATATAAAACTCCACTGTGTAATTGCTGTCAAGTAAATTCTTCTTTTTTTCCATAACTATCAAATATTTTACATGTCTTACCTCTAGTTATTTCTGTTAATCATGGAATAAAAAGCAGAAAAAAAAGAAATTAATGAATAAAAAATTAATCTTTTAATTTAAAAAACATACTTCATTAGTATTTTTTCATCTTTTTCTAGTCTTATTTAAAAATAAATTTTAATCGCAGACTTTTCCCAAATTCTTCAATTTAACCCTAAGCATAATTTAGGATCGAATTTTTTTATTTATTTTATTTAGTTTTTTAGTATCCTAATTTTTTAACCCCGCACCAAAACCCAAAAACTTGACTTCACCTCTAATCTAATTTTTAAATTAAAATTTTTAATTCGGGTTCAAGTAAGCATTTTTATTACTTTATGACTTTTTGACTTAAAAAAAAGGCATTTGACTTGACTAGAATTTTTTTTTTGAAAAAAGTCATTTCAAAGACTTTGAAATAAAAATTGTCGCCTTAATAACAACATTGAACGGCAAAAGACTTATTTTAAAAAAAATAATTTTTCAAGTCAAGTCAAATGACTTGAAAAGACTTCAAAATTACTTTTTATTTTACTTTTTTTTTGCCCAAGTCTGGTTAGATGTGAAAAGAATTCTAGCTAACATTAATAAATTTCTTTCATTTGTTGTTTTGATCGATAAAAATTGATCTTAGTAGTAAAATCTTTATTCATGGTTTTATTAGCAATTATATTTATGATGGGATTTAAGTTTTGATGCAATAAATTCAAGTTTCTCATCAATTTTACACCTATTCGAAAGTATCAAAATTAAGCAAAATATCGCGTTGGTTTCGTATTGAAAACATATTTAAGAAAAAATTTGAAAATAGAAAAAAATTCATCATAAATTTTTAAGCAAAAAAATTTAATATTATACTGTTCTGTAAATTTAAATTAATAAATTAATTTATAATTTTATAAGAAGTGAAAACTATGGCATAAATATAATTATTAAATTCTAAAATGTAATTTATTGTATCTCAAATTTTTTTTATTAGAATACAATTTAGAAGATTTACCTAAGTAGGCTTACCCGAGAGGAAATAAAACCCTCTTTTCAGCCTGCATGTTTGAAATTATTAATAAAAAAAGTGTAAAATTTAAATAAAATAAAAGTTGTGGTAATAAAAAAGTTGAGAAATACAATACATGGTATCTCAAATAATTAAATCCTTTTTTAATCTAAGAAAGAGTTGTTTATGAAATTTTAGAAAATTTTAAATTAAAAACCGGATTTTCAAATTTTGGTCTTTCAAATAAAATTTTTATCTAGAGAGATCGTTAATATTTTTTTATTTTGATATAAAATTTGATTGCTTCATTGCTTACACATTACAAAGTTATGTTAGTTTACTTTGTATGTATAAAGAAACTTTTCTAATCAGATGCTTCCTTTGTTATGTGTTAAGAACGAAGCGATTAAAATATAAATTTATTTAAAAAAATATCAAAGATCTTTCTAGATAAAAATTTTATTTATATTTAAAAGTTTATTTTGCTTTGTTTAAAATTAAAACATTACAAATAAGTAGCAACAATGGATTAGCATAAAAGAGAATAATAGGAAAAAATTTATTTTAAATTTAACAAAGAATATTTTAACGACAATATAGAGCAGGAATTTTTAATTGAAATTTTTTGGCTTAAAAGTTAAATTTAAAAACGCTCTAAAAATAAAAATCAATTAAAATATTCATAATTTATGCAATTATTACTTGTACAATCATTTATCTCCTAAAAGTCAAGTTTTTTTATTAACAACCGGAAGCTGTTTTTTTTAAAGCAATTAATCTTCAAAAATTTGTTGATATTTTGTTGATATAAATAAATATTGAAAATAATTTTTTGTAATTAAGCTTGGTTATAAATTTGATTTTTCATCATGATCATTTTAGAACATTTAATTTAAGTTCTGAACTGAAGGTTTTTTTTCAAAATTTTTATTTATTCTTCTTATTATTTTTAGGTCCTTTATTATTACTTTATTTTAACATTTTTCTAGAGAAAATTTAAATATTTTTTTCAATATAATAGTCAAAATTGAATGATTGTTATGGCAATGACCGGTCTATAATATAAATCGAATTAAAAAAACCGTATGAAGAATCAATCAGATTATAAATTCAGATAAAGTTATTTATTGATAAAAAGAGGTTTAAATTTTAATCGGGATTCATATTTTCAAATCGATTTCACAGTTTTATAAAAGGTTAGACTCGAAATTAACTTGTAAAGATAAATGCACCTCAAAAGATGTAAATAATAAAGAATCTATTTAAATAGCATTCTTTTAAAAAATAAAAGCAGCATTTATTTTAAAATAATTTTAATTTTGCACAAATTTTCGAATCGACTACATGTCACACTTCAAATGATATTTCTGCAAAACACAAAATTTATTTTCATAAACTATAGAATTATTTTTGCTTTCAAAATATAAAATTCATTCAAAAATAGGTTTTTCAATATACACCCACTTCTATTAGCAAAATATTTAGCATTTTCTGGTCTAAGTCAACCACCGATTCAAATCGACATAGTAATATTTGTGTCTTAAACAAAACATAATCGTCATATTTTTTTCATTTAAAATTTAAATTTTATTCAAAGAAAAAAACACAATTTTCAAAAATTCAATACTATTTAAATTTTTATTTTAGACATTTAACGTAAGTGTTTTTTTAAATATTTACAATTACGTTAATTTAAAATGAGCGATTCATCAAAAACGCCCAAAGCCAGCACGGAAAAAGACACTTATGACAAGCTGTACAGTCTGGATTACAATGACATCAATAACGATTTTTATCATTTGGTTGATAATGATTTGCTGATGCAAGTGGTCGAATCCAAGGTGAAAAAAAGCTGCCCGTCAAGTGTGGATTACATTGTTTTGTCCGACTCGGACGAAGAGAGCCAAACACCGCTGAAAGCAGAACAAAACAAATCGTCCAAAAATCTCCAAACAGAACAGTTCCAAAATCGTGACAAAAATCCTTCTTTTCCAAAATCATGTTCAAACGATAAAAATGAGAAGGAAAATTTAGAGATGATTTTACCAAAAAAAATTGTCAGCCCTTGTGTAAAACAATCAGATTCAAGTGAAAAATTAGTAGATAAACATACTCAAGCGGAGGTTTCCTCAACCAAATGTTCCAGTCCTTTGGTTTGCCAATCTTCTTCAAATGAAAAATTAAAAGACAAATCAAGTGATGTAAAAACAACTACCGCAACATTTTCTAGTCCTTTAGTTTGCCAATCTTCTTTCAATGAAAAATTAAAAGAAAAATCAAGTGAGATAAAAAGAGCTTCGACCAAATGTTCCAGTCCTTTGGTTTGCCAATCTTCTTCAAATGAAAAATTAAAAGACAAATCAAGTGATGTAAAAACAACTACCGCAATATTTTCTAGTCCTTTAGTTTGCCAATCTTCTTCCAATGAAAAACTAAAAGAAAAATCAAGTGATGTAAAAACAACTACCGCAATATTTTCTAATCCTTTAGTTTGCCAATCTTCTTCCAATGAAAAAACTGAGAAAAAAAACTTGGAAACTTTGTCTGTAAAAAAAAACATGATTTCTCTGGTCAAAACTTCTTTATCAAGTGAAAATTTAATTGATAAAACTAAGGAAGCTCGGGTATCTTCGGAAAAATGTGCAAGTGCTTCACTAAGAAGATCCGTTTCGGATGAAAAAATAGCAGAAAACAATTCAAGTTTGTTTAATAATGATAGTGATGATGATTTTCCATTAAGTCCACTTGTTGGTGGTTGTAAAAGCTCGGAGGACGAATCTGACTCTGACGAGCTTAGTGAAAAGTTTATCAAAAAAGAATGGTGCATTTGCGCGAATAGCCAGGTCAAAGAGAACCTGAAAACCTGTGACAAGTGTGGCCAGTGGTTCCATATTTTGTGTGCTGCAGATGCCAAAACAATTAAAAAAGTGCAATCAGGAGTCAAAGTGTCGCTGATCGACGATTTCAAGTGCCTGTTGTGCCGCAATGATAGAGAAGCAATGAAAAAATTTGATCCAAAAATGATCGAGCAGCGGATCAAGTTGAGAAATGAGCGTTTGTCGCTGAGAAACTCCGATGAGGAAAAAATAAATCGCATTTACTTGGTCAAAACAGATGACCAAGAGGCTAGAAAAACAAATTTGAAAAAAAGTCTCAACGAAAAAACACAACTGGTCAAAGATCGAACTCAAGAGCAGAAAAAAACCAAATTTCTTACCCACATGGAATCATCTGACAAGTCACGTATAAAAAAAAAATCAACCAGCATGAAATTTTTTCCGCCCAAACAGGTCATTCAAAAAAAGGCCATTCACGATGCCAAAAAATTAGCCACAACAAGCCAAACAAACAAATCCAATTCGCCCAACAATCGACCATGTCAGTCCCACACGCCAAAGCGCTCTGTTGATCTGGTCAAAAATGCAGCACCAAGCGAACGAAAGACAAAATTAATCAGCACACCGACCACTACCACTGCGCACAGAACAGTCAAAGTCACCTCGGACAGAGAAGCCACTAGGCATTATTTGTTCAAGTCGTTCAAGAATAGAGTTGAACATGCTGGCCACTTGGACATCACTGACCAACACATAGACTCACTTTGTCACCAAATTGAGCAGCAAATCCACAACCAATTCAGCGAAACCAGCGAATACAGCAATCGGGTCAAAGTAATCCGGTTGAATGTAAACGACAAGGCGAACAAGACATTTTTCAGGAAAATATTAACTGGCCAGATCAAACCGGAACAGCTGGCCTTGATGGACAAAAATGAAATGAAAGACGATGACTTGAGAAGACAGGACGAGGAATTTTTGAAACAAGACTTAAAAGGCCGAATAGAACAGTCAATTGAGCTGAACGAGGACATTCGCAAGAAACAAGAGGCTCTGCGAGTCCGCAAAGGCATTGACGATGACCTGACCACTCTGGGCACCTTTACCTCTGTCACTGACCTCAACAACAATGACAAAGTCACAGAGGAACACAGCGAGCCAGTCGAGCAAGAGCAACCAACTAATCAAGCTTTTTTCCAAGCTGAAGAGCCAAATGTGGCACAGAATGAAAAAAAAAGAAAACATGACTCGGATTTCGAGTCCGACACCGAGGTTCAGCCTTTGGCTAAGATAAGCAAAAATATTGTGCCCCAATTGAACATCTCTTTGTCCCAAATACCCATTCTAACCAAGCCAGAATTCAAAATTTCCTCTGACATAACATGGTCGGGCAGTTTGAATTTGAATGCGCCAGACATGATCTTCAAACTGAGGGTGCACATGATTAATTTGAACGATTTAGATCCAACATCAAATCGTTTCAGACTGCTCGAGACCTTCAAGCAACGACTTACCTTGAAAGCAATCACTGACTTTAAGCTTGTCGATGTTCCCCACATTAATGTATGGAACATGAATGTAAACCATTATTTGGCATTTAAATTTGAGCCAAACATGAACCAGAAAAGTCTTCTACAGCCACAGTACATTTCGAGCCTAAAGGAGTACGAGAGCAGTGAAGTTCTATTTGCTTTGTACAAAAAAATGAAGCCGAGCACTTTTACCTATTCGATCCAATTGCCCGAATCGCTTCAGGACATTGCGGAAAAAATTATTCTAATACCGGTGAGGAAGTCTCAGAGCGGCCCTGAACAAGAGTTGGATGCCAATCTGAAGGACAGATATAACATATCACTTAAAAGGTCTGTTGACTCAGTGCTTGGCTTTTTGATTCCCAGAGTACTCGACGACGCCAAAAAGTCCAGTCCGAACCAGGCCAAGGCGAGCAGCAGAAAAGAGGAGGTGAGGGACCCGCGGATGAGAAAAAGCGTCAAAACAAGTCCCAGCCAGGAAGCCGAACAATACGGCTCTTGCTCTATGAGAAACAAAGTCAGCGAAGATTTGAGCAAAGAAAGTGCTGGACAAACTGGCAATCAGCATGAAAGCGGCCATCCACACAAAGTAATCAGCTTGGACGCTTACAAGCAAAAGCACAAGCTTACCTCTGATCGCATTGAGTGTGTGCCCATGGACATCGATCCGCCAGAACAAACCCCTTTCAATGCTTACTCAAAAAATTTCATTTTGATTGATACCATTTTGGCAACCATTGGTCCGGACACTAGTCAACTGAACAAACTGGCCATTTTACACAACATGAGCAACATGAGTATTCTGAAATCGCTGAACAAACTAGAAATTGACGAGCTGACGCAAAAATATGCCAGCTCGTTGCCAGAGTTTGTCGACATGGTTCGAAAGTCAAGTGAGGGCGAAAAAGTGGAAGAGAAGCAAAGTGAGAATGGTGGCGATGGCCAAAATGGGTTGTTGCCGGAGAGAACAGTGCAAAATTGTGGCAAAATGGTGCTTCCACCGAAAGAAAAATGGCAAGGTTCGACCAAAGAGTCGTTTGAGAATTTGCTCCGGTTGCACAAGATTTCCAAGGAGAGAAAGTCGAATGGGCTTTCGCATGATCTGACTTTTGAGAGCCAAAATTGGCAGTTGGATGAGCGCAATTTTAAGCCTTTGGATGAAAATGTGCTCAATAAAAATGTGTGTAGTGAGAATGAGAGAAAAGTGAGTGATTCAGAGACCAATGTGAGTAGTGATGAAATGTCTAGTTGTGAAGATGTGGCTCCTGCTAAAAGAATTAGAGCCACAGCTAGAAAGTCGGTATCAGGAATAGTTCGAAGATTTAAAGTAGCTGATTAATCTTCGAGTGAATAGAACATAAAATAGTAAACAAGAGCTTGATTTTTTTTTCATTTATATAAGCCCGGTTTTCTTCCATTTTTTTTATACCCGTTTAAATTACATTAAAAAAGAAACTGGTTCTTTTTCAGTACTTGTTTGTGTTTTTTTTTTTTCTCAGAATAGAAAATCACTTTTTTTCTCACAGTCATCGGTCTGTAAATCGATTTTTTTTTCATTGTTAAATTTTGTATAAATTAGTATTAAATCTCAGATTTTAAAAAAAGTATTCTGTTTAATTTTTTTGTTTGTTTTTTATTATAAAATAAATTAAAATCAATGAAATGGATGTAATACTTTTAAAATTTATACCTCGAATAAAAAAAAAAATAAAATTGAAAAATAATTTTGTTCGGAAAAAAAGTTTGATGACGAACAAAATTTTTAGTGTTGAAATAAAAAAAATCATTTAATTTTCAGATTCAATGACTTGGATCTTTGAAAGAGCCAAAGTTAATACTATTATTCAAATTTTATTATTAATTTATGAAAAATAAAATTTTAAGCATCATCCTAATGTTTTAATTTAAATAAAGTTATTTGATTTTAATCACTTCGCAGACTTGACCGATAATTTTTACCCAGGGAAAAGACAGCCAGATTAAATCATCATTATATTCGTAATTTCAGTAAAACGAAGCGTCATTTAGTGCAAAATCTTGAAAAATTTAATGACAAATAGCGTTAAAAATTTGATGTTTTTTGTATGTTTTTTTAAAAAAATGTCTTCTTACAATTTCAAGGTTAATAAACAGGCTAGTAGTGCCCATGCCTCACGAGACTGATTAACACTTCATTTATTTAAATTCATTAAAAAAAAAAATTATATAAAAAAAAAATAATTCGACATAAAAATTATTCAATATATAAAAAAAAGAAGTTATCAATTACATTGTTATTTGAAAAAATTTAACAACAAGGTATTTAAGTTAAATAAATCGAATTTTGCAACTAAATCTATATAAATCAAGTTAATTTCATTGAAAATTGAAAGCTTGAATGTTGAAAACTTAAACATTGATCTCTTGACCACAAAGCAATTTATTAATTTAAAAAAAATTTTAATAAAATTAAAAAATTAATCTTTATTAAAAATATTAAAATATCTGTTTTATTAATAAGCTTCTAGGAAATGAAAATAGCATGGAGTCTTACTGAACATACAAGAAAAAGTCACAAAAATTAATAAAAATTCTAAAATAATTTAAATTTAATTTCTATGTAAATAAATCAATTATGATTGAAAAAAATCATTGGTACAAAAATTTTATAAATTTAAGCTCACAAAATTATTCAGTACACCAGTTCAATAAAAATAAGTATGACGATGTTAAAAAATTTTGAATTTTGTTTTGAAAAACAAAAAAATTAACTCAAAGTATTAAGAAATTGGCTTTTTTCGAATTCAGTCTTAAAAATCTATTTAATTGTTATAATATTTATGTTTGAAAATAAATTTTTAAATTTGTACCAATATTTTTTTAAAATTTATTCCAAATTTTCGTAAAAACGAAAAAGGAACAAAATTCGTTTTCTTTTCTGTTTTTTACTTCTGGGATTTTACGTAAAATTACATAATTAGCTGTCAACTTAGTGAAATTAATTTCAATTTTGAAAAATTCAAACTGTAACTTGTCATTGATCAGGTTTTGAACAAATATCTACTTTTTATTGTTTAGAACACTTTTTTCTCAAAAAATTCTGAAGATGAGTTCTTTTAAGTAATATTAATATTTCAAATTTTTAATTTGAAAAAATTTTGAGAAGTTTTTAAAAGAATTTGAAAAAACTTTTGTATTGAAAATTTATTTATAAAAAGTTTCATTTGAAATTGTGAATCTAATCACATTATTAATTTTCCAAAAAAAAATTTAGTCTATTCAAGAAATATAAAAATAAAAAACAATTATTGAAAATTTTCATACAAAACATTATTTATGAGTGCATTTTTGAAGTTAATTTTGTTTTAATGTTGACGAACAAAACAATACTATGTATAATATCACAATTTGTAGCAATAATTGTACCAAATTGAATGAATTTTCACAAAACCACCTTGTAGACCTACACACCACTATACCAGTTCTCGTTTTTAAGCAGTTACATTGAGAATATCCTTGTCCCAACCGTGAATTAACCACGATTACTGGCTCTTTTTATAAAATTTTTAAAAAATCCTAAAAGAATTTTTTTAATTTTTAATATAATAACTTTTTTGTGATGAAGAATTTGAAGACGCCGCACATTCAGCATCTAAAAATTGAAAGAAATATTTTTTTTTTAAATTTCTAGAATTTTACAACTAGGAGATGAATTTTTATTTCTATCCTGCATTTTAAATCTATTGTAAATTATTGTCAAACCATCTGAAACCTCTTTACCAAAAATGAACAAAAAAAAAAACAGAATTTTCAAAAAAAACAAACCATTTATTCGTTGATTGATTTCGGAATTTCCTTAAAAAAACAATTAAAGAATTTTCAATTAAACCTATTTTAAAATGCACCATTTGATATTAAATTTATTCTATTATTGGTAATGACTGTATTTTTTTGAATTTCTTAAATCAATATTAAATTTTAGATTTAATCCAAAAGTTTATACGTGATAGTCTTTGATTGAGATCTGCAAGTTGGTGCTGGATTCCTGAATAATGGCGCCTCATTTCAGCTTTATCTTAGAATTTATTCAATTAAAATGATTGAACTAAAATTTCATTTACCTTGACTGAATATTTTGCACATGGACACCAACTGGTCTAACGAAGTTGCGGGTGGTTGAGCGTTCAAGTTTTCCATCTTAGATATAAGATTTAGGCTCAATGGAAGCAATGTTTTTAATAATTTACATTTAGAGAACGATTCTCGTGGCACATCTTTTCTTCACGGTTTAAGCTTATGATAGAAATTTTAGCGAGCTCTATTTGAAAATTTCAATAAAATTTTTCTATTTATACCATGGGTTCTTCAAAGCCAACAAACAAAAGCACGGCTTTTCGAACAGGCCTAAAAAAGTCATTGCTTTTCTATCAAATATGTTGAATGCTTTTGAATTCAAATGTAATGACATCTATCGAGACAACCACTAGTTGTTTTTTTTTTTAGTCAGCTAAGAAATTTTTCTTTTCTTTGTTAAAAATTTAAGCTTGACTATTCCAAGCACTAACAAAATTTTTTTTTCAAAAATTTTTAATCAAAAGGTAGCATAACTGAGTAGATTTTTATTATGATATTTGTTCAAATAAAATATTTTTTATAACAAAGTGTTCACTTTTTTCTAAGAGATATTTATTTTTGAGTATGATGAAAAAGAGAAAAATTTCCAGCAAAAATATTTTATTAAAAATTAAAAAGTTAAAAATTGGACTAACATGGACTAATAGTCTTCATCTGGATTAAATTCAGATGACATAATTGTACTAAATGAATCTTAATTTTTCAATAATTTGAAATAAAAAATATCAAAAAAATCTTAACAACAAAATTGAGTTATTATTGGTGTCTACGTTGAAAGTCTTTCATGAAAAAGACCAAAGTCTCAATTTCCTCCAGACTAATAGCATTGAAAATAGCAGCACGAATGCCGCCAACACTTCTGTGTCCTTTTAATTCTTTCAAATTGTTTTTTTTATCAGCTTCGGACAAAAATTCTTTTTCCAAAGCTTCATTTGGTTTTCCGTCAACACACAACCTGAACGGAATGGTCACTCTACTTCTATCTTTGGGTGAAATCGGAGAGCTTTAGAGAAAAAAAATAAAAAAAATTTTTTCCTAATAAAATTTAAAAAATTAAATTACTAATAAAATCCATTTGAATTATCAATTACTTCATACACAGCATCGGCTTTCATTCTATTCACTTTGTCAATCGACTCCATGCCACCGTGTTTTTTCAACCATTCAAAAACTAGACCACACATATAAATTCTAATAAAAAAAAAATTTATTTTAAAATTTCATTCAAATTTAGGCTCAAGTCTTACGAAAAAGTTGGCGGAGTTTGGTACAATGAATTATTTCCGGCCTGGATTTTGTAATCAAAAATCGATGGGCATTCTTTGGCGGCATGACCGATCAAATCATTTCTAATTATGACCAGGGTAACACCAGAAGGACCAAAATTTTTTTGCGCACCAGCAAAAATAAGTCCATACTTGCTGACATCAATTTGTCTTGAGAATAAATTTGAAGAGCAATCAGCAACAAGTGGAACACCGTTTAAAGCTTGTGTGATGTCCTCCTGGAACTCGATGCCATTTATTGTCTCATTGTCACATACAAAGACATACGAGGCTTCGGGGTCCAAATTCCACTCTTGCACAGGCGGGATTCCTGGATTTAAAATTTTTGAATAAATTATTTTAATTTTTTTTCAAGGTAATTTCTCACTGCTGTATTTTTCTGGTTTCGGAAAAACTAAATTGACTGCTCCGTATTTTTTTGCCTCATTGGCCGCCCTCTCGGACCAGTAGCCCGTTAAGACATAATCGGCAGATTTCTTAGGTTTTAAATTCATCAAATTTAGAGGAACACAAGCAAATTGACCATTACCACCTCCTTGGAGGAACAGAACACTGTAGTTATCAGGCACATTTCTTTAATTAAAATTTTTAAATAAAAAAAATTCTAATTTTTATAAATTTTTTTTACAATAGTTCCCTAACGAGTTGTTCTGCATTATTGATGATCTTTGAAAAAGTGGCTGACCGATGGCTCATTTCTGGGCATCAAAAATGGAATTACAAAAATTTTTCACAATTAATTTTAATCTTACCCATAACACTGAGACCAGTCTCGCCATAAGCGACAAGTTCGCGCTGCGCGATCTCTAATACCTAGAAGTCAAGGGTTTTAGCTAATTAGTGGATTTCAGAAGGCCCAGATTTACTTCATATGGCAGGGAAGAGGGTCCAGCAGAAAAGTTGATGATCGAGCGACTTGGGTTTCTTTTCAAAGACATTTTTTTTTTGTTGCTTTTGAATTAGGTTAACCTAAAAATTTGGCTATAAATGAAAATTCAAAAAATTTTTAGTTTTTTTATACTATTTTTGTTAAAAGAGAATGCCGAGCTAAATTAAGTTATCAAGTGTTAACGATGATGATGCAATGCTTTTTTATAATGAAAAATTTTAGACCAAAATTTAAGCATTTTGATCATCACGTTAACGAATGTAAATTCTAAAGCTGGTTATGAATGTTTGGCGTCGTTTTTAAAACAAATTAAATAAACTATTCAAATAAATTTAAATTTTTAGCACAAAATAGCAATGGTTGCACTTTGTTTGGAAAACAACACAAATATGCTTTTGAAGAAAAAAAAAGCAAAGTATGTGTTTTATTGTGTAGCATGGTTAAAATAATCTACACAAACTTTAGCACAAATTTTTGAAATTACTTTATGAATGCATAATTTTGGCTTTATCTTAACTATTCCCTTATAAATAGATGGTAATTTTAAAATGTGTACCATACACACTTTTCTATATGTAAGCATTTATTTTGTGTTTCTCATGACTGAAATTTTCACAGATGCAATGGGTGAAAGTGAACAGACTTGGCAACTTGGAAGAAAAATTTTGATAAAATCTGAGGAAAAAGAGCTTGCAAAAACTTGAAATTACTTATGCTTGTGTCAGCTCGATTAGTTATCCACATCCTACCAATTTTCTTATAGCTGACTCTAGGAATATTAATCTTTTTTTTGTTAAGGCGCAATAATTTTTGTGCCCTAAATTGCCTCGATTAACAAAGTGGTTTGTTACAGCTTGAACAAAAATAAAAATTTCTACAAAGATTAATTTTATATTATTAAAAATAACATAGTACGATTTAAAATAAATATTTTTAGAATTAAAACTTTAGATTAAAAATTTCTTAATTTTCCTGAATTTAAAAGAGAAATTTTATTTTGTTGTGATAATATTCAAAAAAAATCATTCTAAGCCTAAAGCAAGTTTTTAATCAAAATTTTATCAAAAACCTACTACTTTGCATTTTGCACCATAAGAATTAAAATATTAATATTTTTCAATTTATTTGACATCTTTTAATTACGATCTAAAGATAATTAAGATTTGATTCTTCATCATAAATTGACAATTTTCTACAGCTGTGAATTTTATATTTTATAAATAAATTAGCATCTTGTCGGAGCATTTAGTGAGACGGTCAAGTTTGACATGATATATTTTGGAGTAATTTTGAAAATTTTTTTACAGTCGACTAACTTCAACCCCAAATATTTTGGTCTCGAACCAAAATTCACAATACCTCAGTACTTTTCAATAAATCTAAATTAAAATACTATTTTTTAATACGATCCAAAATCTTTAAAAAATTTCGCATACATCTAATATCCAGACAAAATATTAAAAAGCATCCTTAAGACTTTAATAGGTAATTATTGTAAAATAAGATATTTTTTTGTCAATTTTTTTATTAATTTTCTGAGAAATTATTAAACAATTTGATTAAAAGAAAAAAAAAAGTGAGAATCGAATAAAAAAGAAAAATATCTGAACTTAATCTTGACTAAAATTCAAGGTAAAGCTAATCTTTGAATGGATCTCAATTTTAAATTAAAATTCTTAAATAAAAATTTTGATTTATATTCTCAAAAAATTTTCTCTTTCCATCAGGGAAATAAATTACGGATATTTTTATCACATTTTTTACCTATAAATTACCTATAATTTTTTACCTAGCAAACAATTAATTTAGATTTAAATTTTAATAACTGGGTCTGGAAAAAAGTCAACTTCTCATTCTGACGTTGAATAAGATTCTAGAAAAATTCAATTAACGTAATTATCCGAATTTAGTAACATGTCACTAAATGAAATAAAGACATATCACTAAAAAATGAACACTGATTTTAAAAAGAGCAATGTTATATGCAGTGTATATTTATATGACATGTCTTAAAAAAGGAATTAGTTAACTTTTGTATTTAATTTTCAAAACATCCGGTTTTATTGACATTCGGATTTAAAACATAATTTTCCATTTTTATTTGAATTTTTTAAAAGCTGAAACTATTTTTAATAATTTTAAAATTTATTCACATTTAATTACATGTCATTAATAATGATATTTTATTTTTAATAAAAGAAGTGCTCAATTTTTGAATAACATGTAACTAAAAAAGAGAACTTTATTTTAAAGACATGTCAATAAATTCGGATAATTACGTTAATATAATAGTTGGCAAATAGCTATCAATATTTACTTTAAATGGCTAGATTGAATTTTTAAATACAATTATTGATTGAAAAATAAATCAGACCTTTTTTAAGCTAAAATTATTTTCACTTTTTTTAAGCAATTATAAGTTTTAGATCAATACAAGAATTCAGATAAAATATTTTGAATTAGTTATTTTAAAAAGTAAATACTATTTAAGAAACTTTAGTAATAAATATTAATAAAAAAGTATGCGTAATTTTTAAAATAAAATAAAATTACTCGTAACACGCTCAACTAATCAAAATTATGCGAAATCTATGTCAAAGTTAAATTTATTCGAGCTAAAAATTAAACTTGTTTTTTCCTATCAAAATTTCTGATAAATATAAGTCGATTGAATTATGGATTAATCAAAATTTTTCTAAACTTTAGAAAATATCAAAAGTTTAAAAAAGAGGAGATAAGAGTTAAAATTTCCAGACATTTTTTGTTTTGTTTATTATTTTATTAAATATTTTACTCTTATTTAAAGCAGAATATAAAGAATAATTTTTTTCATTAATAAAAGAACGGGTATTAATTGAGCAGTAAATAATATTAAACAGATATTAAATTATATGAGCAGAAAATAAACAATTAATAGGACCCAAAAAATAGTAATAACGGTGAGAATAAATAATAAAAGCGGTAGTAAAAATAAATTTCATTGAACAGAAAAAGTATTTTATATTTAAAGAAAAAGTTTTTAAATCAAGTAACATTTAAAAAAAAAGAAGTGTAAGATGTAGTAGTATTAATTTTTGCGAGGTCTACCACGTCCTCTTTTAGCTTTAAGAATTAAATCACTTCCCTGATTTTCACCAATTTTAGGCTTTTTATTACTGATTTCATCAGTATTTTCAGTAACTTCAGTCTGTTTTCGTTTGCGAGTAGGCTTAGCGGTTGGTTTACTCGTTGCTGGAGCACTTGTTGTTGCTTGTGACATTATAATATCTTTAGGCTGATAAACCAATGCCTTTTTTGCTAATGGCGGACGCCCTTTTGATTTTTTTACCATAGTTTCTGTTCATTTCATTCTTTTAGCGGATAACTTAGGATTATTATCACTTTTATTTTTTATTCCTGCACATTAATTAATTTTACTGCTTTTTAAAATTTTTTTTTGGGGTAAAATAATTTTATTTACTGCTCAAATAATCTTAGCTCTAAATAAAAGTATCCAATATTTTAGTTATTCAAATTAAAACTTAGTAGTTATAAAGTTCACGAAATTCAAAACTTTAGTGCTATCTGAATTTCACATTTTTGACTCAAAATTCGTAATCTACGCCCTCGAAAACCCCAAAAAAAAAATTTTTTTGAAGGGGGCAAAAAAAAAATTTTTTATACCCAGGGTTCCAAAAATAGAAAACCTTTAAAAAAGTTGTTATTCTTTAAGACTCAAAATATCAAAGATAATACTTAAAAATATTAAAAAGATATTAAAATATTAAATCATGTGATTTTCAAAAAATTTGTCAAATTTGAATTCTTTTATTTGAATTTTTTAGATTAAACTAAAGAATTCGATATTTTTAGGTGCTCAACTACTGTTTTTTTCGATTTTCCTGAAAAATATGCTTTTCATTCTTGGAAATGTCTGATTTGTTCTTGCACTAATATGCTGTTTTAAATAACACCAGAGACCCTCCATAGGATTGAGCTCATACTAAAATTTATGCAAAAAAACTAAATAAAAAACTATATCTCAAGATTGCTTTCAGTGTGAAAAGCTGGGTGCTTAGAAAAAATATGTTTCGATTTTTGCAGTGTTTAGTAGGTTACAATAATGGTGCGACATACTGTCAAGTTCTAAAAGCATATTTCTCAGGAAAATCGAAAAAAACAGTAGTTGAGCACCTAAAAATATCGAATTCTTTAGTTTAATCTAAAAATTCAAATAAAAGAATTCAAATTTGACAAATTTGTTGAAAATAACATGATTTAAAGAGATTTTTTAAGAAAAATAAAGCAATAAAATAAAATAATAAAACCATAGATTTGTTAAGAATTTTGTCTAGATTTAAAAAAAAAAAATAAAATAGGTCAATAAAAATAAATTCAGTAAAAATAAATTGATCCCTCGGAGGAGATACGATTTAAACCAGAAAAAACACATTTTTTCCTTTATTTAGCCAACAAAAACCGCCACACCCTTTTTTTTTTTCTAAATTACATTAGCATGTAGAGAATTTTATGCTCTTTCAGAATATATATATTTTTTTAATATTTTTAAGTATTATCTTTGATATTTTGAGTCTTAAAGAACAACAACTTTTTTAAAGGTTTTCTATTTTTGGAACCCTGGGTATAAAAAATTTTTTTTTTTCCCCCTTAAAAAAAATTTTTTTTTGGGGTTTTCGAGGGCGTAGATTACGAATTTTGAGTCAAAAATGTGAAATTCAGATAGCACTAAAGTTTTGAATTTCGTGAACTTTATTAATAAATTTCCTGAGAACAAAAATTAATGTTTAACTATTGCAGAGCCTTTTATCATGCATCAACCACAGTTCTTGGAAGTCGATTACACGTACTAAATATCCTATTTAATAAGAAATTATGTCGACTTGTATTTTTGTTTCTTTTCTTATCAATTTGAGATTATGTCCTCTTAAATTATGACAATGATTGATCGAATCGGTTTTTAAAAAACTCTCAGTCAACTTGTCCAAAATTTTGCTAATTTTGTAACATTCTCTCAGATCTTCTCTTAGCCTCCTTGTTTCTTAACCTTTTAATCCTAATCTCTCCACTCTTTCACCAAAGCATACATTTTAAA
>QEOQ01000041.1:1121705-1153717 GCA_010279815.1 Brachionus plicatilis
ATTATCCGAATTTAGTAACATGTCACTAAATGAAATAAAGGCCTGTCACTAAAAAATTAACACTGATTTTAAAAAGGGCAATGTTATATGCAATGTATATTTATATGACATGTCTTAAAAAAGGAATTAGTTAACTTTTGTATTTAATTTTCAAAACATCCGGTTTTATTGACATTGGGATTTAAAACATAATTTCCATTTTTATTTGAATTTTTTAAAAGCTGAAACTATTTTTAATAATTTTAAAATTTATTCACACTTAATTACATGTCATTAATAATGATATTTTATTTTTATTAAAAGAAGTGCTCAATTTTTGAATAACATGTATCTAAAAAAGAGAACTCTATTTTAAAGAAATGTCAATAAATTCGTATAATTACGTTAATATAATAGTTGGCAAATAGCTATCAATATTTACTTTAAAAGGCTAGATTGAATTTTTAAATACAATTATTGATTGAGAAATAAATCAGACCTTTTTTAAGTTAAAATTATTTTCACTTTTTTTAAGCAATTACAAGTTTTAGATCAATACAAGAATTCAGATAAAATATTTTAAATTAGTTATTTTAAAAAGTAAATACTATTTAAGAAACTTTAGTAATAAATATTAATAAAAAAGTATGCGTAATTTTTAAAATAAAATAAAATTACTCTTGATACGTTCAACTAAACAAAATTATGCGAAATCTATGGCAAAGTTAAATTTATTCGAGCTAAAAATTAAACTTATTTTTTCCTATCAAAATTTCTGATAAATACATGTCGATTGAATTATGGATTAATCAAAAATTCTAAACTTTAGAAAATATCAAAAGTTTAAAAAAAAAGAGATAAGAGCTAAAATTTCCAGATATGTTTTGTTTTTTATTTTATTAAATGTTTTACTCTTATTTAAAGCAGAATATAAAGAAAATTTTTTTCATTAATAAAAGTATTCAATATTTTAGATTTTTATATGTTTCAAATTAAAACTTAGTAGTTATATTAATAAATTTCCTGAGAACAAAAATTAATGTTTAATTATTGCAGAGCCTTTTATCATGCATCAACCACAGTTCTTGAAAGTCGATTACACGTACTAAATATCCTATTTAATAAGAAATTATGTCGACTTGTATTTTTGTTTCTTTTCTTATCAATTTGAGATTATGTCCTCTTAAATTATGACAATGATTGATCGAATCGGTTTTTAAAAAACTCTCAGTCAACTTGTCCAAAATTTTGCTAATTTTGTAACATTCTCTCAGATCTTCTCTTAGCCTCCTTGTTTCTTAACCTTTTAATCCTAATCTCTCCACTCTTTCACCAAAGCATACATTTTAAAGTCATGAATATACTTCGCTACTACGCTTCGTTGCACTTTTCGATTTAATTAATAAATATCTTTAGTTTTGGATTCCGTCCGCTGGTCGAGGATTTAATTACAGTCTCTGCTTACATATATTTATATTTTGAATAATTTTTGCCAAAATTCATGAACAAGCTCTACAAACTCCCACTAATAAATAATAATATGTACCTTAATGAGTTTAAAATAAAATGGTTTTATACTCTTTCTTTAAAAAAATATGGAATCTAAAACTTTTTTTTCCATTTTTTACTCTAAAAAAAATAGTAGAAGTAAAATAAACTGCAACTTGAAACCAGTTCAAGTGAGCTCATAGAGCTTAAATATGAAATTAAGTATATTTTTTTCATAGAAAAAAGCTTAAAAAATAATAAAATTCACAAAATTTTTAAGAAAACTTAATTTGAAAACAAACAAAAATTAATGATTCATTTTGAAGATTTCTTACTTTCTTTATCCGAGAATCTATAATACCTTTTAAATTTTGATTTTTTGAAGCTTTTCTCAAATCGCACTTTTTGTTTTTATATTTCAATTTAAGACGACGATTTTTTTTATACAAATTCTTCAAATAAATTATTAAATAAAATATGCAAATCGAAAAATTCCAATTTGTTGAGCAGTTTAATCAATTTTTTTGATGAATGAATAAAAATCCAAAAAAAAGTAAAAAATTAGACGATTCTTTGAAATTGATGGAGTCTGACAGAGGTTATTAAGCTTTAAATTTATACAACTTACAACGGTTTGTGACTGAGGTACTATTTTAAAAAGAAAAAAATTTCTTAAATTTCATAAATACTAAATTTAATTTTTTAGCAAACCGATTAAACTTTGAGCTGGTCAAATAAGACTTTATATTAAAAAAATTAATAAAAAAAATTATAAAAATAATCAATTGTTTTTATTTTATTAATTTACATTTAATTATCAAAAAAAGAGAATACTATTTTTGTATTTTTTCAATTTTTGAATATGATTTTGCATCATTTAAAAATTTCAATCCATCCAAAATTTCATTCTTAAGTTTTTTAAGTTACAAAAATTGTCAAATTAAGTTAAACAAATTTACCGTTAAGCGTTTTTGAAGCTGTTTTCGTTTAACTTGTCCTACTGATAATGGAACAGGTCTCCCATCTAAAAAAAAATTTGCGTAAAAAACACTCAACCGAATATTCTGCTGGTTTTAATTTGTTTTTTTTTCTTTATACACGAAATAATTTTAAAGTGTAATACTCACTAGTGAATGAATAGTCAGGTAAATCAATGAGAGGTCCACGAGCTGTCTGAAGTTTAGATAACCCATTTTTTTGACGCCACAATTTACCGGCACTCAGCAAGCCTGATGTATTAAAACACGATTTTCTTACTTGGTCAATTCTTTTTTCCAGAACCAAAATCCTGTTAATTCTAAACATTTTTTTTCTAAAAAGAATTGAATGCTTATTTTTATAAATTAATAAGCAATATTTCTAGTGTATAATTATACTTGTTGCAAAAATAACCTTAATTTTTTTTTCTCTAAAAATCAAAATTAAATTTTTTATTGTTTAAATGTGTAAAATTAAACTAAATACTATATCTAAAAGATTATAAAATGAAACTTCTGTATCAGCTCATAAATTTTACATAATCAGCTTTTGATCTAAAATTCAATTTTTTGAATTTTAAAGTGTTTTTTGTCTAAAATGCTTAAAAATTAAAAACTTAAATTCCAAACTTCATGAGATTAAAAAAAAATAAAAAAGGGATAAGTAACTTGGACTTAAGTATTTTAAATTATGCTTAAGTAACAATTCAGACATTAAAATAATATGTTCCAGTTGTTTAAAATTGTCATTTACAAATTGTAACGCCTATTTCTAAGAAAAAACTATTTAAACAAGCTGGAGTAATAATAAAAATTTTGATAATAAAAAATTAAATTAATTCAAATCAAAAAAAGAAAATCAATTAACAAAAAAAGATGAGTTTAGTTTTTATTTGTAGGGTACGTAGTCCCCTCCGTAGCTCCCCAACTTTATAATTGCACTTTTAGAAAATCTATAATTCAATATTATTTTTTTTTAATTTTCCTTTTTTCACTCTTCAAAAAATTACTAGAAGCGTTGAATAAAGTTTGCAGTTTAAAATTTTTCAATAAATCTTTTAAAAATTATTTTAACTATGTTATATTTTGATTTATGAAAAATTTGCGCGAAATGATCCTCAAATTCATCCTCACCATCTAAAGATCGTGCAGCCACCTTTCAACTCTCATGACAATTTAATTTTGATAAAAAAAATCCTCCTTAAATCCGACTCCAGATCCCCACTGACCCTCATCAACTGCATATTTGCTCACATCGACTCCGACCTCAAGTCCAGCCTAGAGTCTTTGTTCACTCAGCGGTTGTACGGCTTGATGCGCAACCAGCACTGACCCTAAAATTCATCCAAGTCAATCTAAAACAACAACACCGCTGCGCTTTTTGCAGGGCAATGAAGATGAACATTTTCTGCTCGAACAAGTAGTGGCCACTTTGATCCCGCTCGGGCTCAATTTTCACAAAGAGCTGAGCAAACCAAAACTGGAACTAATTACGGCCTGTCTAAATGGTGTCAAAGAATGGAATGCTTTGGTCGAGAGTGAAAAAGAGTGTAGCGACAGCAGGAAGATGATAGTGGAAAAGATCGAGTGCTTTGAGACAAAGTTCAATTTGGAACTAACTAAAATATTTTCACAAGTTCGACCAGTTGTCCAACAACTTTCCATTGATAGTTGCCTACATTCGCACATTTCAGCAAAGTTTGAATCTAAGGCAGAGTTGTTTAAAAGTCCCAGAAAAAAGTCCAAGCCTAGAATTTTTTTTTTTTAGATCAGGCTTCATATCAAAAAATTTATATACTCTTGGGTTGTCTAATACAAAAGATTTGCCATATATCAGAATTTTGTTGCAATTTTAGCATAAATTTCTTCTTCAGTATTCAAAATTTTAAAATCTGGACTTGGACTTGACTTGAAACTTGCGACTTTTAAACAACTCTGATCCAGACTTGTTTTTAAGTCACAAGTCTTAAGTCAAGTCAAGTCAATGATTTAATAAATCCATATTTGATACCAATAAAGTAGTTGCTTCCATATTCCTTGCTGTTAATCTTGACCTATGTGGTCTGTTAATGCAACCAGCTAATGAAAAAATTCTTTCAACTGGTCCAAAAGAGGCAGATATTGATAAAAATGTTTGTGCCAATCATAACTTTGACTTAAATTTGTGTGACTTAGACCTAAAACTGTGACTTATAAACAAGTATGCTCTGATCTAATGAACCTGAAGCAAATAGGGATGTACTTGTCGCTGAAATTGGAGGTTTGCCAAGCCGCTGGTTTCCTTGAGTTTGTGCAGTGTGTCACTGAGATCAAGGATAGGAACAACTTTGAGATGGTGTGCAACCTCGACCAGTTGATGCTAAGGTCGGATTTGCTGGCCCGATTGGTGCCTTTTTTTCGGCTAGTGCCCAGGTCTAGCTTTTGGCACTCGTCGAACCGTGCAGCGATTAGATGTTTTATTCTGGCTTGTTGAATGCCAATGTGGACTTGGATGCGTATGCGGACAGAGTGAGAGCTATTGATGCCATGGTTGAATCTATGCAAAGTGCAAATTCTGAATTTATCAAAAAAATTAAATATAGAATAGTTTAATTTTTAATGCAATTAATATTTTAAATAAATATATTTTAATAATTGTTTTTTAATAAATTTAAAAATTGTTTTATTATTTATGTTTTGAATATTCACAATTAAAAAAAAAAACATTCAGTTTTATTTATCAATAAGTTTACAATTTAAATCATTGATTTAGCAAAGTATACCATATGTAAGTATCTAAGTCATGATGTCCTTTTGCAGAAAAAGAATTTAAAAGTTTTTTCATTACTGCTACGATAAGTGTCTTTTTGGTAAATTTACATGAATTTAGGTAAAATTCCAAAATTGTCTTGTATAATTCTATGATAAAGAAATATTTTGATTGTACAATCTAATAAAAAATTAAAATAAATAAAAATTTTTATTTTTAAAATTCTTTTTTATGCAAAATCTAGGTAAAAGATAAATTTATAATTTTTAAATTTAAGGATATGCATTTGTATGCTCTTCCCATTCTAATTTTATTTCTTGAATTGTTTCAAAATTGATTGTAATCAAATTTGGATCTGGATAATCAAAAACAAAACCTGGAATTTCAAATTTAAAAGATTTTCCTTGATTAAAATCATCTCCATTGTATTCAAAAACTTCAATTGGTTTTACATTAAACTGAGCTGCGTGTGAATTATTATTTTTCCATTCAAAAATACTCAATGGGCAGTTTCTTTGGATACATTCATCAAATTTCTTTTCTCCATTTTTTAATTGCGATTTCAAATGCTTTCTTTTATTTGGATCGAATTCAACACTTCTATGTACTAGAATTATTTTCATACTGAATCCATTATAAAAGTGACGAGGAAGTTGAACAATTATCACAAGCTGGATAGAGGTGTATTCAGTAAGATAATGTATTGACTCAAGAAGTATTTGTCTTTCAGTTTCATGCCGAAAAACTATCTCTCCTACTAAAACCAAATTTTTTGCATCATTTTCTTTGAAAAAATTAAAATCAGGATATTTTAAATGTATGCTTCCACATGCATATTTGTTATATATAGGAACACGCATTGGAGCATAATAAAATGATTTGCGGACAGTTTCTGGAAGAGACTTATTAATATCAACAAGAATTAATGCTTTTGCATAGGAGTGAACATCTGACTCTGATTTTAGATAAATGATATCATCAAAAATTTTCACGTGGCCATAATCACCCTCAAGATTTTCTTTAATATCTTCCAATCGGCAAATAATAATTGGTTCATCAGGATAAATAGTATGTTGCTGATCTTTTTCTTTAGCAATTTCGTAGAGTTTGTCATAATTGATAGTTTCATCTACTTTCGATGATTCGTTAGACATGTCTAAAAAAGGACTTATATTTAAATGAGCATTAATTTTGTTTATTTGAGCATTAATTTAATTGATTTGAACAATAATAATATTTAGCATTAATTTCTTTGAAACAACATTAATTATATTGGACAAGCATTAATTATTTTAAACGTGCATTTATTATTTTAAGCGTGCATTTATTATATCAAAGTTGCATTAATTAAATTTTTTGAACATTATAAATTTGCAGTTAACATTAATTTAAAAAAATTTACATTAATTTGAAAAAAAACAACATTAATTTTAAAAAATTTACATTAATTAAAAAAAAAACAACATTAATTAATTAACAGTGCTACCATTAAGTACTTTTTACTATTAAGTACTTTTTACTTTTTACTACGAAAAAACTTACGTCTTACATAAAATGGCAAGTCAACGAGTAGCATTGATTGCAGATGGATCTGGAGCTATTAGAAATGCTTTTACGAATGTGTTTGGCGATGACAAAAATAAGGTGATGTGTTGGTCTCATATGAAAAGATGTGTTGATAAAAAACTTACATTAGTGGAAGACAAGGATTCTCAACGTGAAATAATGGAAGATATTGAAACACTTCAAATTTCCAAAAATGAGACTATTTTCCAAGCAGCAACTCAGCTATTTTTGAAGAAGTGGAAAAATGAAACAAGTTTTATTCAATACTTTTAAAGTGAATGGTTGATGACAAAAGATGGTTGGTACGAAGCATTGCAACTATTTACTCCAGCACAAATAATTCACTTGAAGCAACAAATCGTGTAATTAAAGATGAAGATACACTCCGTGATCGTTTAGTGCTTTCTAGATTCACTGTTGTTGCACTTTCGATTGTAAAAAAATGGTCAATTGAACGAAACCCATCCACAGTTAATGCAAAAGTTTTTCAGCAAAATACGACAATAAAACTTTCTGGTTGGACAAATGGTTACAATTGGGCAAAGTTAAATAAACAAGTGATTGAAAAAGAAACTGACAATGAAATAATGTATTATTTACCAGCTAAAGATGTAATTAAGATTTCTGATAAAGAATTACATCGATATGACAATGCGAAATTCAATTCATTTGATTCATTCAAAAATGTTCAATTTGGTATATGGTGTGTTTGTATTCCAAGAAACGACGATTGGAAAAAAAGTACTTGCAGCTGTCCGGAGTTTTTGAAAAATTTCATGTGCAAACATATCATCGGGATGTCAATAAGATTGAAATATTCCAAACACCTCCGGAGGCTAAAAATGTCGAAATTGGTAGCAAACGTAAAAGAGGCAGACCTGCAAAAGCTAAAGGTGCTTTATTAGTACAATAATGGTTTTATTAATGTTACTTTGTTGAAAATTTAATGCTCATTTACTGGTTTTATAATGCTAAAAAAAATTTTCTCATTGTTAATGTTTAAATTTATTAATGCTTGTATATATTTAATTTAATGCTAAATAAATGATAAATTAATGCTCAATTAGAGATTTTTTAATGATTTTAATTTACTGCTAATACCCTAAAAAATTAATGCTCATTCAGTATTTATTTAATGCTCAGTTAAATACAAGCCTAAAAAAAGAAATGAATATTCCAATTTTTATATAATTCAAAATAAATAAAACACTTCAAATTTCTAAAAATATGATTCTAATTATAAATTTTCTAAAAATAATCTCACATAAAATATTTTAATTCTCAAATTTCTAATTATTTTTAAACTTAAATTCTTAATTGGATAACTTGTATCAATTTGAAATCGTATTTAATTGTGAATTTCTTACAAATAATCTATTATAATAATTCTTTATCTTTCGAAATCTATCAAATATTTAACATGCTTTATCTCAAGTTTTCTCAATTTATCGTTTTCAATTTTTATTTTAAGGACTAAGACTTATTTATACTTTTTTTTAAAATTTATTTATATTTAATTATCTAATTTAACTTTATTTTTATATTTTAATTCTGAAGAAGCATTAGTTCGGTTGAGATTTAATAAATGAATAAATATATATAAAAAAAATTATTCGACTTTATGTGAATTCAAATTTTTATTTCTGATCATCAATACTATTTTCTTTGAAGGCAAATTAAGTGTATTATTCTCGTTTTTTAATAAATTTGATTTTGAATTTAAGCTCTGATTTACAATAAAATTTTTAATTCTATTATGCACCGATTACAGATAAAAATCTGCAAATTGTCTATTGTGAAAAATTGTAGGGTTAAAGAATATGTCAAAGAAATATTACTAAATAAATATAATTAATAATATTATAATTATATGAAGCCGTTTAAACACAATATAAACAGCGTTAAAACGGCGTTTTTTTACCATTCTTTTTTTTCCGGGTGTATATTTAATTTTTCATTTAAAATTTTTACTTAAAAAAAATAGCATAAAAAAAAAATTAGTTTAAAAAAAAAAATACCTTTTTTACTATCAGGCTTAAAATTGAACTCTATTTTACTTCTTTGAGCATCTTGATTTTCTTTTTTTGAAACATTAATTAGAATGGCAGTTGAACCAGGCTCATTTTTAGAACTAGTCTCGGTCTGCATTTATCCACCGGACTAGTAAAGGACCAGTCTGAATTCCACAAGTACAGCTTGTTTTTTTTGGACATGTTGTGTTGATCTAGTTGATCGTCATCGGAAAAATGGACGCCACACACCGTCTCGTCTGCACACTCACTGCTAATCGTGCCTATAAGTCTTGAGACGTCGTAGCTCGTAAACTCGTCGCACTTGCAGAACAAATCGTTGCTAATCGCCAATCCAATTGCCACTTTGTCAAAGCTGTTCTTATCCTTGAGTATTTTAATTTTACTTAATTTATTTGAAAAATAAAAAAGACAAAAATAAACAATACTTTTAAAAATTTAAAATTACCCATAGATTGAAAAACTTAAAAAAAGGGTTGCTCCAAGAAATTAAAAAATCTTGAAGAAAACAAAATAGACGGCTGAAAATTTGTCAATGTGGATAATTTTTTACGAGCTTTAAGAAGCTTGATCATTTATCTTGGTGTTACAGTTATGGGAAGACATCCAAACTTAACTTTATAGAATTAAAAAGACATTTTTCCAAATTATTATCTCAAAAAATTAATACTAACCTAAATGTACTTAAATTTTAATTAAAAACAATTAAATTTTTGTAAGAAAAAAGTAAATAAAAGTTTTTCTAATTTCTTATTAAAAAAAACACTATAAAATTTTCACACAGTTCCTTGTTTTAAAATCAATATATTATTAGTATTTTTTTGGTCTCCGATTTTAAAGGGCTTATGCTAAAACATGGACCGCGGTCGGATGGTTTTAAGAATTATCCAAAAACTTCCGACCACGGACCATTTTGTAAAGAATTTGATGAACTTTTACGTAAAAGTATTAGTTGGTCCAAAAGACCTAGCTATGGACTTTTCTAAAAACGAGAAAAATCCTGAGTGGCAGTTAACGGACCACATGTTTTCAGGATAATGATAAGACTTTGACCTTCCGACCACTAATTATAATTTCTAAAATAAAGCTTTTCTCTTACATAATAAAGCTAAATAAAGCTTTTCTCTTACATAATTATATGTAAGAGAAAAGCTTAAGCATTATTGCTGAAAAATAAATAGTCACCTAGCTTTTTTTTTAAAGGTCATTGCTTAAAAAAAATAGCTTAAAAAAAATAGTTTAAAAAAAAATAGCTAAAATGTATTAAAGAATTGAAACCTATATTGCATACCGTATTGTAGATAATTAAAATCTCTACAGTCTTAGTAAAAAAATATTAATATATTTTTTTAGAGCTCTTGTTCAAAATTTGTTCAAAATTTGTTCAAAAGTTCCATTTAATTAATTAATTAATTAATTAATTTTATTAAGTTCTCGGATTAAGTAAATTTATTATGGTTTTGTTTGTCCTTTTTGGATGTCTAAATTTAATTTTTGCACATAAAACTTTTTCAACTTTACACTGTAAATCAATCAAGTGTATTTTTCTAAGCATAAATTTAATCTCATAAATATGATCGGTGGTCGGAAGTTTTTGGATAATTCCTAATAGCATCTGACCGCGGTCCGTGTTTTAGCATAAGCATTTTATAAGACTTATTAAAATAAACAAAAATTAACAAAAAATTTGTATTTTTTTTTGTCTGATTTTATAAAATAGATTTTACCTTGAGTATTTTGCCAATTATATCGTCGGGAAAAGTGGCCACTGTATCCGTCAAATTCAACTGAATTATTTGATTCAACTGGGAGCTGTTCGAATGAGTTATAAATTTTTTGAACAAATTGAGAAACGATTTGTTAATGGACGTGATCATGCACCACTCATGACTCACTCGACACAAAATTAACATGAGCTGTTTGGTAAACATCAACTTTGCTTCGATCAGATGGTCGCTTTGAGCGGCATCGGTGTGTTCGTGTGGATCGTGTGGTTAAGAGATTCAGAGGTTTGCTGCAAGATTTGTACTACTTCGCGGTGCGATTATTCGCCGCATTCGCGCGCCTTGTCGAGTGGCGTCTTGCCCTTTTTGTCCCTGAGATCGAGATTGGCGCCGTTTTTTAGCAAAATGCGCACAATCTTACAACAACCGAAACAAGCGGCGTAGTTGAGCAACGGTTGGTGCATGCCTTTGTTGACGACGGCGCCTTTTGACTCCAAGTAATCGACCATTTCGACAGTGCCGAATGCCGACGTCCAATTGAGCAATTGATTGACTTTATTTGTTTTTTCCAGAAAATTCCGATCTAATCCAAATATTAAATTAAAACTCTTTAATGAGGATATTCCTTATGCCAAAGAAATTAAATTCCTTGGTTTCATTTTGGATGAGTGTCTTACTTTTAAGCCCCATGTTGAAAACATCAAAAAGAAATGCTCAGATAGATTGAACATTATTAGAATTTTATTCACCTTTCCGTACCAATCGCACCGATCTCTCAGAGTTTGGAAAAATATTAAGGTTTGAATCCAAAACTGATCGTCTCTCAGATTTAAATGAAAAATATATTTATAAAAGTCTTAACTATTCACTACCACTGATTGCCAGATTGGTAGATGAATACAACCGAGGTTTTACATCTAGATTTGTGAGTATATCGACTTTCTTATGTGGTTGCTTCTTAGTTATTTACAATTTTTTCAATACTTAAAATTGATTTTTAATTTTAGATTATTTTTTCTTTTTTCTTTAATTTTGACTGTGGTATCAGTTTGGAGAAACTAATTTACTATTTTTTTTGTTCATTATATGTTGATTTTGTCTAAATTTTGGCTATAAAAAGACTTTAAAATCATAAAACTGGGAGTTGTGAAGTTCGTTTCAATTCGATCTTTTTAATTCAGAAAAACTTGAATATTTTTTTTACTAAAAGAGATAATTTAGTTCTGTAAAATGCTCAATTATAAGCAAATTTGCTTAATTCGGTAAAATAAGTCTGCAAAATACTCTGCAATTTTATGCATTTTGCACGCTATTAAAAAATATTCAAATCAATTGTGCGATTTCTTTGCAGAGTTTTTGCAGACATTTATTTTCAGATTAAGCAAAGTTGCTTAAACATTAAGCATGTTACAGAACTAAATTATTCCTTATAGTAAAAAAGTTATTCAAATTTTTTTGAATTGAAACGATCGAATTGAAATGAACTTCACAGCCCCATAAAACTGGCTGATGGAGCTCTGCTAGTAGCCTTTCTTTAAAAAGAAATAAACAAACTATTAAAAAAAAATGTTTTAAATAGTTTGATATGCTTTCTAAATACTACTCAAACATAGATTCAAAGTTCATGCAAGGTTTAAATAGTGAGTCCTCCTATTTTCTTGATATTATTTTTTTTTTAAATATCAATTCTGATTGTGGATTTAATAGCCTAACCGTAAAATCAGTGGGCTATTTGATGATTTTTCGATGAAATTCAGTGATTCCTTAATGTAACATTAGATTGGTTTTGACTGGGGCTGAAACTTTCGTATGGATTTCTGCGTGTTGACCTTGCCCGAGACTTTCCAATGTGGTACAAGTGTCATTTCAATGTCACTTTCCATCGTACTTTGTTTTGCTATCAGTTTTTGGAAATTATAATTTTTGAATTTGTGTTTGAATACTGATTTCTTTTTTTTAAGTGTCTTTAAGCGTTTATTTGTTTTTATTTTACTGAAAATTTAATTTTACTACAATAAAATTACCCTTTTTACAGTTTATTACATTATTTGAGTAAATTATGTTATTAATGTTAAAAAGCCAAAAAAAATTTTAAGAAATTAAATTTTTGTTCGAAAAATTGGGATTTTTTGGCTGTCAGCATTTTTGTTAAGTTAAGTTCTTAAAATAACGTAATATTACGTAATTTTACATTATTTTACGTAAGCTAACATTTTTTTACATCCTAAATATGATTTAATTTTACGTAAGCTTACTTTTTTTGATGTAAAATTACATAAAATGCTGTAATATTACCCGTTCTGCGGTTTAAAGTAAACACTGTTGCTTGAAAATAAATTTTTATTTTATACTCCAAAACGACCACTAATTCAAGGTCAAGACAATAAATTTAAAGATAAATTTAGCAGCCTGCTTAAGCATTTTAAAGCCGCTCTTAAAAACTGCTCAAGCAATGTTTCGAAACATTTTTAACTTTTTTTAAAGATGTAATTTGTTTAATAATGTGGACAAAAAATTAAGATTAAAACATCTCAAGTTTTTAATTGTCTTTTTCATTTTTATTTAATTCGTTGACTTTTAGCTCAAAATAATTATAATATTTCTGAACAAAAGAATTTCACTCA
Source organism: Brachionus plicatilis (assembly GCA_010279815.1). Classification (NCBI taxonomy): domain Eukaryota; kingdom Metazoa; phylum Rotifera; class Eurotatoria; order Ploima; family Brachionidae; genus Brachionus; species Brachionus plicatilis. The sequence goes on from QEOQ01000041.1 coordinate 1,134,843, forward strand.
CTTTAAAATTCACTAGGCAAGAATTAAAATAATCTTATTTGAATAAATTCTATAATTCAAAATAAAATAAAATTTTTTTTTTTATTTTAGAATCTCACGCTTTTTATTGATATTTTAAAAATCATTTGAAAAGTGATTGACAAAATGTCAATCTTTTCTATTGTCTCAAAAAATTGATATGCCATTTTTTAAAGGCAAATAAATACCATTTAAAATTAGCTCAGTCAAATAACTTGTCTTTTACCTTGAAGCAAACACTTAAAAAATTATTAAAATAAATTACTAAAATATAAGACTAGTAACTTATATTTATAAAGGATCAAAATTTTTTTAATTTCAAATTTTTTAATTTCCACATCAGCAATAAATTAAGATGCCTAGAGACTATAGACGTTCTAACTCTCGTTCATCTGGCCGACGTAGCCGCTCACGTTCCATGTCGCGAGACCGGTACCGGCGCGACCGCAACGAAAGAAGAGAACGTTCTTCAGATCGCGACTATAGTGATAGTTCGCGCCTGCATGTAGCAGATTTGACCAAGGAAATCACGCAGAGCGATATTGAACGAGCTTTTTGCAAATATGGTGAGCTGAGGGAAGTATGGTTGGCCAAAAACCCGCCATGTTTCGCTTTTGTGGTATTTAAAGACAAAAATGATGCGGTCGTGGCATTAAAAGAAATGGACGGCCGCACGGTCGGCTCTTGCCGAATCCGAGTCACTGTAGCAAAGCCGCGAACTAGAGGAAGTGGTAGAAAGTTTGATCCAAGCATGAGATGTTACCAATGTGGCGAAAAGGGTCACTTTTCAAGGGATTGCCGAAATGGTGCCGGCGGTTATAGAAGAAGGTAAAGTAAAATCTAAAAATTGGTGAATGTCTTATTCAAGCGCAGATTTCTTGCTGGTTTGAGTTTTTTTTTGGCTAAGCTGTTTACCCAAGTCATCCATGCTTCATTTCATTTATAAAATATTTTGGTCGATTTTGACCAAGTGGATAAATGGCATCTTTGGCAATTGAGATTCATGGTTAGGGAGGGTGGTCATTATGGATTTTTGAGTGTCTAATATTTGTCATTTTTTGAAGACGTTCATACTCGAGGGACAGAAGCAGTCGAGATAGGTCTGATTATAGGAGAAGATCGCGTAGTAGAAGTTTTTCAAGACGCTCAAGGAGCAGGTATGTCAAGATTAAATTTAAACATTTTTTTAAATGCTAATAAATTTTATATAGATCACCACGAAGATATCGAAATGGATATTAACTGAAAATACAAAAAAGTACAATCAATTTATTGATTTTAAATGTTTTGAAAATCGTCCTATTGAATTGATATATTTTGTTTTTGTTAATTCGATTTATTTACAATTCGATACTTAGGTATTGGATAAATTTGAAAATTTATTTCAAACATTTTATTATTTTAAGTATTTTAAAATAATGATAGAATAAATAAAGTTTAAAAAATTTGAAAATGTATTTTCTTTCTATCGTTTATGCTGGCAACTTGACGTTCATGATCATGATCAAATGATCAAAACTTAATTCATTATAATGAAGTTAGATTTTATTAATTTTTGTAAATTAAACATAAGATGTTTACTATTTTAATTAAAAAAAAAAATATTCCAATTTTATAAAAGATAAAAACCTCCTGGTTGTAAATAGAAAATATAAAAATATTGGTTCACTTTTTGTATTAAATTATAAAATTGACCAGAAACCTAATTATTATTCAAAAAAATGCTATCAAACTAATTGTAATATTTGTCAGTAATATTGTGAAAGTAGCTTTATTAAATATAAAAATTTTTTTATTCCATTTTTAACTAATTCAAATTGTGATTCAATAAGGATTATTTATTTTATTAAGTGCAGAAAATTTAATATATTTTATATTGGAGAATCTTCTAGATGTGCTAAAAAAAGAGTATTTGAACATTTGTATTCAGTAAGAAAATTTAATAAAGATTTGAGAAAATCACTTAGCAATTATGAAAAGTGTTCTGAAGTTGCTATGCATTTTAACATAATTGGTCACAAAAAAGAAGATTTTATTATTTATTATTTATTATTTTTAAATATTTAAATCAGACCTAAATGATGATCTAACTCGTAAATCGACTGAAACAGATTTGACACACTTTTTTTAAGTTTAAATAAACCTATAATAAATGTAAAAATACCAAAAATAGAAAATATTAAAACTTTGACTTTTTTATAAAAATGTAAATAAAATATTAAAATTAGTTTAGAATATTGAAAAATCTTTTTACTTATTATATTTTATAAAGAGTAATTTCTAATTAAATATTACTCTAAAATATTATGTAATTTTATGTTGAAAAATTTCAATTTTCTATATTTCTAAAAACATTATTTTTTTATTTATTTTATTGGGTTATTAATCAACTTTTCTTAAAACGCGTCGATTAATAAAATAATTTCGTTTTTGTTATTTAAAAATTTTTTTTTTAATATTTTTCGTTTAATATTTGTATTTTGAATAAAAAAAATATTTTTTATCTAAATAACAAATATTTATTATTTGAAATAAGATGTTTACTATTTTATTTTTAAAAAAAAAACTTTTTTTTCTAATTACCAAAGAAATTTAAAATAAGTATATTATTCAAAAAATTTTGCCAATTTTTATTTTAATGTAAATTTTATTAAGTCTTGTAAAACGATTTTTTTTGAAAATTTTCAGCAAAGTAAAATTTATGATCATATTAAAAATTTCAAACTTGCTCAAAATTTTTTAACTGCGTAATTAATTGCACTGCAGATTTCAAAATTATTTAAGCTTCAAAAACTAATTTTTTTTTTTATAAAGAGGCTAGCCGCTTGTAATTTTTTATATTATAAGATTATGAATTTAAAATATATTAACCATATTTTAATTTATATCAAAAATTTTACTTTGCTAAATTTTCGTAATTTCGTGAATTTTTTTATTACGGATTTCAAACAATTCAAGTTATTTAACTTAATGTATATTTTTTACTTTTTTTTAGATCAAAAACAGGTACTTTTTTTTCTCATTAATTATATTTAAATAATGGCTTGCGTGAAGTTGTTGTATTGACTTATCAAGTTTTATTTAATGATTAAAACTATGCACAAATTAAAAATTAAAAAATTAAAGCCAAAAAATAAAAGAAAAAAAGTTAAGACTGTATAGTCCATTAGTAGCTTATTTTAATGACCATGAATATAATTTTTTAGACTTATCATGGCAGATTTTTGATAAAATCAAAATAATTGAAGTCACAAATTGAAAGCTTTTATTGAAGAAATACTAGAAAAATGAATGAAATTGAGATCATCCATCATTTTTAAAATTTGGTAACAACAAAAAAATTGCAAATAAAATTCGGAACTTAAAATAGAGATTTTACAAAAAATGCCATTATTTTATTATGTTGGTTGGCCATTAAAATCTTTAAATACTTGGTGAATATAAACAATCATAATCAGAAAATTATATCATCAAGAAACTAAGGTGGAGAGGAGTTTGAAGGAGATTTTTTTGTAAACCAAAATGATGATGATAAATCAGTGAGTAAATAAACTGATAATTCTAATGAAACATGCGACATGAAAATAAGGAACATTAAAAATGATACAAGTAATATTAGTTTGGAGGAAGCTGGTTCTAAACCTTCGATATTAAATTAATAATTTATTTATTAAAAACTTTAAAATTATTATACCATATAAATTTATTTATTTGTCCGAGCCAAAGCTCATTCAAATTAAGAAAAATCAAAAAATATAAACTTCAAATGCTTATTTTTCTATCAGATTATGAGCATTTGGCATTTCATTAAATAACTTGATTCAATTTGTTCACCTAAAAATCTAAAAATTGTTCACATGATCCTTTTTGGGTTCACCATTTCCTGAACAAAAAAATAAGTTAACTAATAGTTCACATAACAAAGTACTAGACCCGAAGCTAAAAATTTGAAAGTTTTTTCATGTAATCAATTTATTATTGCTTTTAACTTATTGATTAATTAGGATCTAAAATTTCAAAAAAATATAATTTTTTCTCAATTAGAGTTAGTGTTGGTAATCGAGTCCAATCGATTGATAAAATACAAAAATCGACTAATTTGGCAATCGAAAAAAAGATGTTTGTGGCGGATTTTTCAGATCAAAAATTGAAGAAATTTGGTGATTAGTTGTGTGCAATGCTGTCGGAAAAATTATTTTAATCCAATTTTTGTGGGAATGCTGCTAGAAAATATATCGAAGAAGATATTATTCGATTGAAAATAATTAAAAATTATAAATATCTTTTATTTAAAATCTAAATTATTATATAGCTAGGTATTAAATTATAAATTATGCTAAAGTCACAGGTCGCTTTTGAATCCATTTGGCAATTCCTGGTATTGATCTTACTTTTTGATCCAAAGCTCTAATTAAAGGAAATCTTTTCAAAAATTCATCTTTGGCATTTCCTAAAAAATCCGTCATTTGGGATAAGTAAATGTCGGCCCATTTGAGACTTCTTCCGACCAAAAATCCGTTACCATTCTTGGCCAATCTATCCTCGAAATATTGGAAATTTTGAGGCCATACTTGACTGAAAAATTCTTCAGTTTGATTGCGATTGAAAGCAGCTGAAAATGCGTCAAAAAGATCACCCATTTGAGCGCCATACATATCTATCAATGCATTCTCTAAATCATTTCTACCATTTAGACCAAATTGACTTGCCAAATATCGAGCTAAAATTTAAAATTAAAAGAATCTTATCATTTTTGACAATAAATTAAGAGGATTTTGAACATACCAATTGCTTGCGATTGAGCAATCTCTATTACTTGGGAACCTTTCTTGATTTCGAGAACTGGTATCTGACCAAATGGTGTATTTGGCTTTAGAGCTGGCCAATCTTCAGGTTTTATTCGATTGTCCTCAAACTCAGCACCCGAATAGCTCAAGATAAATCTGATAAATTCACCCCGTAATTTAAAATCAAAATAAGTCAGCTTATAAGTTGGCTTAGCTATATTGAAGAAATTCTGGAAAAAATTGTGAAAACTAAATGCAGAAATACATTGTGCATTTAGAATCAGCGCCAAAATTATCAAACAGCTAAATCTTCTCATTTTTTTTAAAATAATTTAACTTTGGATTTACCTATTAGTTTGAGTCTTTTTATACTTAATTATTTGTTTTTAAATTTAATTTGTTTTTTATTTAATATCAAACAGTTCATGATTCTTTAAGAAAGATTTTATAAGCTTCAGTTATAATCATTGTTTGCCATATATGACAAGGCAGTTTTTCAAGAAAATTTTTCGAACAAATTTTGAACAAAAATAGTTTTAATTTAAAAAAATATTTAAAGCTTATTTCAAAATTTACTCAGCTTTTGCGTCATTCTACATTTTAAGAATTTTTAAATTACAAAGCATTTTTTAGAAAACATTATATCATTATTTAATGCAGCCCAGAATTTTTTTCTTTTTAAAGATCTTTAAAGATCTAGGAAAAAATGGAATCTTGGTGAGATCTTTAAAGATCATTTGAAGTAGATCAGTTTAACTGGGTAGCTATCACTAGTTATGCTGCAAACTCATAGAATTTTTAAAGTCGTAGATGTCAATAATTTCATAGAGGTCAAGGTTGGCAAGACTTGCCAGGATATAAGATAACCTCTTAAAATAAAATTGGTTTACTTTTTGATTTTTGAATCTTTTTTGATTGAAATAAAATCTTCAAGGAAACTACTTTTCTGATTTCATTTTCCAAATTTGATCTAAACCTTTTAAATACTCAATTAAATTTCATTGCAGATTTTTACTTCATCGAAACATTTAAAAGCTTTGTTTTTGTTTACTTTTTAATAGGCTTGCGCAAAAGTCAGAAAAAAAAGTCAAAAAAAGTAATTTCAAAGACTTTGAAATAAAATTGACCGCCTTAATAACTACATGGAATGGCAAAAGACTTTTTTTAGAAAAAAAAATTTCAAGTCAAGACTTTGACTTTATGACTTTTAAACAACTCTGCTTTTTAAAAAAGAATGTAAGAATTAAAATAATGAAATTTGTCTAGAAATTTTCTTTGCTCCTTTTTTAATGTTTTTTTTTCTTTTTTTTTTTAGAGATCAAATACGGTCTTTTTTCTCATTTATTATAGTTAAATAATGGCTTGTGTGAAATTGATCTTTTAACTCACCAAATTGAATTAATGATTCATACTTAAACCATGAACTCGGGAAATAAAATATTTTTGCAATCAAAATTTTAAGTGAAAATTACTTATTATTATATTTTTTTCTCTAATTAATTGAAAATTAAAATCTTAAATTAGTTTTGTTATAAATTTTAATTTTTAAATTCAAACATTTATGTCAGCGCTGAGTAGAATTTTAAAGGAATCGACTTCGGAACCGAGGACAAGCCTTTTAAACCCATCTCCATTTGAATATTTTGATTATTATTTAAACAGTATTGTTGCAAAAATTTAGAAAATAGTATTTTATTTTTTTAAATTAACTTTTTAATTGAATTCTACAAAAAATTGAATTCCAAATTAATGAGCTTTTTTTCCTTCTAATTTCATATCTCACACTCGACATAAAATATAATTAGCATTCAAATACTTATATTCAAAACACTTTCTATAAAAACAATAAATAAAAAAATTTTTTAAAAATTTAAAAATTCCGATAATTCAAAAGATAAAGATTTTAGAACAATTTTTGATTCTTTCTTATCTTTTAATTTTGAATAAATTCTGCTCTAAAAATTATTAATTAAATACTCTCCGACTACACATGTTATTTAAAATTAGCATTACCAAACAAACTTTATTTAATCAAAGTGGCGGCTAAAAAAATCGCTTCTAGCCCACTCATATGGGTAATCACGGGTCTGCTAAAAAGTGGAGATAAAAAGCAAAATGTAATCTTTAAAAGGCATATGCAACAGATATATGCAACATTTGCATTGAGATGATTAATCAATTTGACTACATCAATACCTTGGAAAACAATCTTTTCCCATCTGTTGAACCAAAATTTGAGTGAGCTATGATACTTTTATTTTCAAACAGATAAACATTGACATATTGAGTAATCGACTGGTTTAAGGAGCAGAAACCTGATATGCAATAGAGATAAAAGAGTTTAGGCTTGTTACAACTTCAAAAAATGTCCCTTTTAAAATTTCTGAGCTTTTGAACTTTTTTTAAAGTTATATCCATTTTTGTCTTGAATTTTTTTGAAATTTTTTTCATATAATTTTGTTTTTTGATTTAATGGGCTGAATTTTTTGCAAATTAATTTTACTGCATTTATTATTTAAAATTATCATAACTTTAGAAAGTTTACACTACTTCTCATTGAATTTTTTTAATTTTAAATCTTTTTAAATTTTATAAAACTTGTGAACATAATTTAAACAATTTATGCATAATCTTTATGCTCAAAAATGTAGATTTATTTCCTAAAAACTTTACAATAATGTATTATGATGTGATTCAACATAATTCAAAATTTATATTCACTTAAAAGATAAAAAAGTGTTAAAAAATTGTTTTAAGAGATTCGATTTTCAAAATTTTGAACTTAATTGCTATTTGAATTTTTAATGTTTGTTCGTGATTATTTTTTAAAAAAATAAAATGAAATATTTTTAATATTTTTTAAAATTTTAAAAATTACGTTAAATTTTTACTGATTTTCAAAATTAAATTAAAATGATCCAGATTGCTAAAAAATTAATTGACTTGAATTAAATTTGTAAAAAAAATTTTTAAGTTTTTATTTAATTCATCTTTCACTAAGATAAAATTGTATACTTAAACCAGAATACTATTGGTGATAGCATAATTTAAAACATTGTTACAAATTGACAAGGCATCGTTATGCTCCCTGTCCAATAAATATGTTTATAAACTAGAATAGAATTTTTTTGCGAATGAATTTTATTTTTAAAAAAATTTAAAAAAAATAAATTAAAAAAATTAAGACAATTTTTTTTCTATTTAATTTTTGATGTACGTATATTCAAATTTTTTGCTAAAATTTTTTTAACAAAATAATTAAAAATGTTTAATAATAAAAATTCAATTTGCGTTTGTAAAGGAATTAGAAAATGTGTTCTTTGTGCACCTGATTCAGTCACAAAAGAGCTGAACGGTGAAAAAGATTTTCTATTTAAATCAAACAACCTATTTTTCTATTGTTCTAAATGTGATCAATCTGTCAAAGTCGATCAATTACTAGGAAAAATTTTGACTGACTATTTGCATCAAAAAATTACCAAAATACCCTGCATGTGCCAGAACCGAGATCAAAACGAAATTTTAAAAATAAGCGGAATCTTTTTACAAGAAAATTTTATTTCTTTTGACGAAGAGCAATTTCTCTTGTCTGCAATTGATAAATCAAAGTGGGTCGAGTCTCAATCAGGTCGATTTAAACAAGATTTTGGCCCTAAAGCAAATTTTAAGCATAAAAAACTTAAATGTTCCACTTTTACAGGTCTGCCTGTTTATTCAAAATTTTTAATACAAAGACTTCAAAATTCTTCAAATGAAAAAGTAAAAACTTTTGTACCAGTCGAGTTATGTAACTTGAGATATGAATCTAGTCGAGGAGCTTGCATCGATCCACACTTCGACGACTTTTGGTTATGGGGTGAACGACTAATTACATTCAACCTGTTGGAAAACACTTTTTTAACTCTTACCCCTGGTAAAGAAGTCAACGAATCATTTGGTGACCATCAGGTGCTGGTACCACTCAGTCGGTTTTCAATGATTATCTTAACTGATGACGCCAGGTTTAAATGGATGCACGGCATCAAAAAAAGTCACATAAAAAATTGTCGTCAAGCTATAACTATTAGAGAGCTTACTAATGAGTTCAAAAATGCAGAGAACCAAGGAGATTTTTTAGAAAAATTGGCGTTAACTTTTAAAGGAATAAGTGTTGGAACAATTGAAGATTTTTTTAATGATAAAAATAAAACTGAAAATTGGCCACACCGTTTATGTCTATGTGACCATGATTTGGGAAAAGTAGATTCATATTGGGAAAAATTTGCCAATCTTTTAAAAAATGAATCAAATAATAAAGAATTTTATTACAATATTGGAAAAAAGCTCGCTGAATGGACCAATGAATGTCAACAGGTAATCGTTTTGGCTTTTTATAACCAATTCACCAAAATTTATCAAAAATTACCAATTAAACATCATAAAAACCACAGTAAATTTCGATATATATCAAAATTCATTAATACAAAGTACACATGTTATTTTCTTCGAAAATTTTATTTTATTTCAAATCAAAAAATTAAGTTTTTCGATATCTCTTTTTTATCTTTTTACTTTAAATTCGATATTTAACAGGTTGAAATTTTAAATTTTAAACCAGACTAACTGCTGATAAAATTTGAGGTGAGAATTAAAAATAAATAAAAACTGAAACCAAAAATACAGCTTATAAAATATAATTTGTCAAAAATTTTGATTTTAGAAATTGCTCCCAACTTTATCTTTTTTTTTTTTTCCAATTTTATTCAGTCATCGAAATTTATATCAATTTTTCTTTTTAATGCGGGCTCAAACGAAGGTCTTGAACCATTCGGACGTGCCCTGGGGTCACCCCTTAAATTATTTTTTAAATAAAAAAAAAAATTTATCTTTTCCTATAACATGATATGTGTATGAATAAATCTTTTATAGAACTCAATTTTTTTCTTATAATGGAAGCAATTCTGATCATTAAAAAATCTTAATTGTTAAATTAAAATTTAGATAAACTTTTTACAATTATTAAAAAAATTATTGTAAAATATAATTTTTAAAATTTTTTCACTTCGATTCCAACTAGGTGAATCAACTGTATTGAATTGTCTTAATATCGATGAAATATTGGTCACCTATCAGGTGGCCAAATCCAAATTCAACAGCATATTAAAGATGGAATATAACCAGGACTTGAAAGAAGATGCTAATTTCTCCTCGGCCATGAAAGCCAAGATATAATAAGCCTGTAATGTGATCTCAACTGTTATTAACATATGAATTCGAGATCTAAATTAAAAAATTAGATAGTGTGGAATTATTTAATTTCCAGGACCTTAAAATTTATCTTGTTACTAAAAAAAATTGATATAGCTGAGAGAATTAAGAACTTTTTCAAATTTTTATTGTATTATTAACTTTATCGGGTTAACAAATTATTATTTTGATTCTTTGGATTTTCGAATTCGCCATCAATTATTCTTCTAAAATTGGATTAAATTTAAGTAATTTAACCTTGCCTGAAATCATGGTTGATTTTCTCAGAGAATTTAAGTTAAAAAAAAAAGAGTAAAAAATTTTTTCTTAAAGTGTTAGTAGTCTGTAATTGTGTTCCTGACACTTAACTTCCACCTTTCTTTCGGCCAGCCATCAAATTTAAAATAACTTTTACTAGTTGATGAAGATATTGGAACGAAATATCATTATTTAAAAATTAAAATAAGAAAAGCTAAATCTAATCGAATATCAGAATATTGGTTTATTTGACAAAAATTATTTTGCTAATAAAAACCAAATTATTCTAATATAGAGCATAAAAATATAATGATGTCAAAGACTCTAAGAATCCTGCAAAATAATTTCGATTCAAAATTCAAAACTTTAAAAAATATTTAAAGTAAAAAAATTTTTTATTTGGAATCGTATTCTTATTTTACCTGTCGACACCTTTCGAAAAACAATATTTTAAAGAAGATTGCAACATTACGAATCACGATTATTAAAGCAATTTCTTATTTCTTAAGTTAAAAAAATTCCAAAAATTCAAAAATTTTTACTAATTTTTTCTTAATTTAATTTTTTAATTATTTTTTTCAAAATAAAAAAAATAAAATACAAATCTTTTTTATTTTAATATCATTTATTGAAAATTATTATTTATAGATACTCCCAGAACTGATCAATGAAGAGATTCAAAAAAGCCTTGAAATCAGATCGGTTAAAAATTTCTGTTTAATATCAAGAGATTTCGATGAATATTGTAATTTACTAAGAGATTATTTCTCAAATAAATCTATGGTAATTTAAATTTTTTTATTTTTTTTTGAATATTATTCTAATTGGAATCAAATATTCTAATTTAAAGGGTCCGAGCTTAAAATCGAAAATTATCTCCAGCGTTTATCAAGTCCAAGATTCAATTAGATCACTAAAGTTATCCGAATTATTAGAGTTAACTAATGATTGGTTTGATGCAAACAAAGAAACTGATGAGTTTGATGACACTTTTAGTCTGAATAAAAGAAAAATATTTATTTCATTGAAATTTGATAATTTAGCTTTGGTTATAAGCAAGTTAATATTCAAACAATCGTTTCAAATGGAAAAAATAGAACCGATTTTGGAAAAATTGGTTTCTGGATACTCGTCGAAAAATTTTCTTGAACCAGAACATTTAAATTTTATTAACTCATTAACTTTTTTAAATCTCGCTTTTAATTTACCTAATGAAAATTTTTCAGTCCAGATTGAAAAATTTTATCTAACTAATTTCTAATAAAAATTGTTTATAAAAACACATTTTTTTGTTTTTTTTTCAACTTTAGCTTTAATTATTATAAAATATTCAATATATTATTATAAAATCAACATTATATAAAGATACTAAATGAGGATTCGAACAATAAATTTTTAACCTGTAATTTTTTTCTGAGAATAATCGCAATCAGGCATCTTTATTTTGTTAATTCGAAACTAATTCATAATAGAATAGCTTTTTATTAAGTTTTTGAGGCAAAATAGTTTGCAGAAGTTAATTCTAAGTTTTATGAGTAGTAAATTCTTTTTCAAAAATTTAGTAAATTTTTATGATTCTCAAACCTTAAAATAATAAACGATCATAATGGAACCAGAAGTTTTGTGATTCGAATTACAGCCGAAAAGTGTAAATATAACTTAAATCAAGCAGGTGTGCAGTTAAATTCAAATGGAATCAAAGTTAAACCAAAAATAAAAGCTAAAAATCAGATTTCTAGTTTAAAACTAAGTTTAAAACACATATTTGCATTAAGCTCTTAGAATTATTTAGGAATTTTTGCATAGAAAAATTTTCTTGTAAAAAATTTTAAGTGAAATTATGATGCTTCGCTGATGAATTTTCAAACAAAAAGAAACGATTTTAAAAAAAAAAACTTTAATTAAAATCAAAATTAAATTGTTCTAATCGCTTAAGTTTTATTCAAATATGTGTAGACAATTTGTGAAACTTTAACTCGATGTTTTGTGAATATTTCTAGGTTATTTTTTATTTTATTTATTAATACTTTTTTGTTTGTTTATTTGAACATTTTTTTTTTTTTTAAATTCTAAAAATATTTAAAAAATAGATCAAAAATTAAATCTTTAAAAACACTAGTTTAATGAAATTCCCAAGCGCTTTAAAAATAGCTGATTGTGTTAAATCCTATTTTGAGTCGTGCCTTGCAAGAGAGGTTGATTTAAATCATGTCAAAAAGCAAAGCTTAAGTATTAGACATGATTAATCTATGAAATTGGTCTTAATAAAAGCATGCAAAATTTATAAATTAAAATTAAATTTCAACTTTAAATTTTAATTTTTCTAAATCCACATTTGTGTATATATATATTTTTAATCCGGAAATAACACGAATAATCGAGAAGATAGGAAAAATTAATAAAGTTTGATAATCGGAATTAAACGTCGTTTTAAACAGATCTAGGTTAAGTCCAAAACAAAATTAGTCTATGAATATTTTATTTTATTTTTAGAATTTTTTTAATTTTAAAAAAATGTCAGACTTGATGCATTTTTGTCTTAATAATTAATTAGTTTTAAATAATTTTGTTATTTTTTTTCCTTTCTTAGTTATTCAAAATAAGTGTCATATTTTGTCAGTTTAATATATCGAATTTCGGTTCAATTTATGGATTATATTGAGAAAATAAAGTTTGCTAATAAACAATTCTTTAACAAATAATCTTACATTTATTTTGTTTATTTGCTTTATTTAAACACATTTTGGAAATTTTTTGGGGATTAATCATAGTTTTTTTAATCTCAACTTTGAATTTTTTGATCTATTCAATTTAGGGTTGTTAAAGTATTGAGCAATGTTTTTACTTAAAATATTTTTCAACCAGGCTCTTTAAATGAGCAAACAAAAATGAATTTAAAAAAATCAATTAAATTTACATTCAATTAAAAGTAAAATTTTCTGACAGATATTTCCAACTAAGAGCAAACAATTGATGGAATTAAAACTTTTTTTTTGAATCAAATGAATGGCACAAGCTAAAATTTATTTGATCAATTGGTTAATCAAATATAAACAAAATTAGACTAATCATTGTACACAATTTCCAAACGAGCAAACATCATTTAATTTTACGTAAAACGGAACAATTTTTAGAATACATTCCAGCAAGTTTCTCAAGATTCGATTAATCTTCATTAATTCAGGAAGATTAATTTAGATTTTTGAAGAAAAATTTTATTTGCTTTAGTTAAACACTTGACTCGTATGTTGTCAAGAGTAATTCTTGAGCTTGACAAAAATAGGTAATAAGCAGTCAATTTAAGCTCTTCTCCCAGAACGAGCGCACACAACTCTCTCTCTCTCTCTAAAGTCAAAAATAAACAATTAAATATTAAAAAGTCAATTTTGTCAAAATTTAATTGCTTTTTTCGCTCTATGCATAAGAAAACTCATTTCTTTAATTGAAATTTGAAACTTAAAATTAGTCAAAGGACATTTTTGAAGACTTTTATAAACAAAGATAAATCTCGATACAATTCTAATTAGCAAATAGGACTTTTGTTTAGGAATTAAAAAAAAATTTAATATAGTGTTCCACTGTCAAAAAAGTTAAATTTGCATGCTCAGCTTTAATGAATAAACAAAAATCTGAACAACATGCTTTATCAATGGCACCATCAGCAATTCGACTTGTTATTATTAAGTTTTATCATTTTGAAATCTTTAATTAACTTTAAGAAAGAAAATAACTTGAAACTATAAAATACAAACTAATAAATTTTTTTTCTTATCGCAGTTTGATTTATATCAAGTCACTTTGTGGCTGGTTATTTGTTTTCGGTCCAAACGTTCAGCAATTGAGTTTATTTTGCTCGGCTTATTTATTTTTAAAAACTTTATCTAAAAAATAGGCAACTAAAATCTAATCTGTAAACGACTAAGTTGTTTGAGTTTAATTAGAGCTTGAAATTATTAACATGGATACAAATCTAGTCGCCTAATCAGTTACGGTGTTTTAAAAACAATTTTCCAATTCAAGTTTTTAATTATTTTGAGCCTTTAATTCCAAGACAAGATTATTATCTTGCCAGCAACTAGATTTTAGAATTATGCACTTTTGAAATATTTTTAAATATTGATTTTGTTAGTTTATTTGAACAACAAATTTAACTCAAAATAATGCAAAATTATTTTTTTAATAGATCCCGAAGCTTCCGGTATAATTAAATTAAGTTGGGGATAGTTTATTTTGTTAAATAATTAGAAACCTTTTTTTTTAATTTTATTCCAAAATAGATTTAATTCCAGTTGAAAATTTTTTTTAGAAATTATTTTAATTTTAAAACAGTGTCTTTTTTTTTCAAACTCAAACTGGTCTAGGGGTTTTAATTTTTTGTAATTTGTGAAAATGAGAAAATGTTATTTATTATATTTAGTTTTCAGAACATTGAATTTTAGTATTTGTTTTTTTGTTGCATCGTTAAGCTACTAAGTGGAGCAGATTCAAATATAATTTATTATAAGGTATGGTATCTTTTTTTAAAATTATTGTTGGGATAAATGTTTTTTAACTTTGAACTTTATGCTAATATTAAACTAAAGAATTTTTGAGAAATTGCTATTTTCAAAAAACAAATTTTTAATGAGCACAAAAATACTTAAAATGTTATCTGTTTTGATCATAAGTCAAGATGAGCGATGCTTTAATTAAAAACTCAAAAATGAACATTAAAAAGCCTAAATAATTCTCTTTTTTTTAATGTTTTCTATTTGTATTTTAAGGCTCATTTTAGCTAAATAGAATAAAATAATTGGGAAATGACAAATTTAAATTTATTTCTTTATTTTTTATTCGATATTTGAGTTGAAAAAAAATAATGAACCTGACAATATTTTTCTACTTATGAAAAACATCCAAAGGCTTAAGTAGCAATGTAATTTGTTGGTTTGTGGCCAAAATTAATTGCAACTGAAGACTGAAATCAGTGAAAAATAAGATTAAAAAATATAAATTAATAAAAACTAATTGAGCCGAGATTTAGTTTTCTAATGCTGAATCATTCTATTAAATAAGAACACTATGAGGTAAAATATTCGAAGAGCAAACTTTTATCACAGTTTATTATTTTTACAAGCTTTTTTAAAAAATATAAAATTGAAATTAAAGGCTAAAAAGTCCGTCTAATGAGAGTTAACTAGCGAGAATAGATAATTTTTTAGAAGCTTCAGCCTTCTGCGAAATGATTATCATTTTAAGTTCTATGATTTGCACAGAAAGCATTGCTACTTTAATGCTGAAAAAAAGTTTTACTTTAGCATATTGGAAATTTATAATTTTTATATTATAAAAAACTGGTTGAGAGAAAAAAAATTCATCAAAATTTGAAGCTCACTTTTTTAGTGTATAAAACTAAGCAAACATCAGATCAGCGCACAGAATCGATGAATGCTTTGCCAGATACATTGCTAATATTTATCAACCGGGACTCGATAATTTTTTAGTGGTTTTGGTCGTTAAGGAATTTTTTTAGAAATTTAAAAATAATTTAATTAAAAAGTCTAATAACATAATTTGAATAACTTTATTATGGAAATAAATCTAATATTAAACTTTAATTAAGATGAATGAGTCCTAAGGATTTTGTGGATTTTTTTTTAATAATTTAAGTTCTCATTAAATCAATTCTTTTTAACTCGGAGTTTATTTATTGAGTAATCAAAACAGATTAGCAGAGATGATAGCTGAAATGTAAGAAGATTTGTGCCAAGAAAATTTTAAAAAGAAAACTTTAATTCAAAGAAAATTTTATTTAGAAAAAAAATTGGGCGAGACCTTCAGGCTGCTCAGAGCTGATTACTACTACTTTTCAACTTTCATGTAATCAAACAAGAAAAAAAACAATTTATTTTCTACAGAACTTGAACTAAAAAAAATTAAGTTTGATTATTGAAAGCGATACTGCATGGTTTTCACCAGAAGTTCTTCAGTCATCGAAATACTGTTGCTGTCTGTACTTTCTTAATTTCTTACATATAGATTCCCAAGTACCAGAAATAAGCTCCTGATTATACAATTAATATATTTTTCTGATAAATACTAGCAGAAAAAAATCGAAAAATTTTCAGTTTCAAGCGTCATCAATGGCGTTGTTTTGTCCATTAGATTTTATTTATTTAATATATAATTTAGAGGGAATAGTTCCTCTTGGCAGCTCCGAACGGCGTAGTGCCTTCTTTTCAGCCAGCCTGTTAGGAATATTTTGTAATTAATTATTATTATTATTATTAATTTCAGCCTCATAGGCAATTTAAAATTGAATAAAAAAAATAAAAAAATAAAATATAATTTAAGTTAAGTTATATTGAAGTTTTTGAGTAAAAAATTTAAATTTATCATTGTCCATTAGATTGTAACCACTATTTATGCAAGCTTCTATCTGAGTTATTGATTTTTTTGTAAATAGAGACACACTTGGGTCATTTAATTTTTCTCGATTTTTCTACAAGAGGATTCGAAACCAGGTATTGTGAATTTCAAATACAAATTGAACAAAAATTCTTCATTTTTTAATAAATTAAAATTAAAGTTAATAAAAAATGTTAGAAAAAATGCTGAAACACAGTGCAATATACTTTGTAGCATCTTTTTTACCTAAAATAATTTTTCTTATGTAAAAAATGAGAAAAAATAAAGAATCAACAAAATTTAAATAGATTATTGATTTGTTTTTCCAAAAAAAAAATAATATTTTTCATTTAATTTAATTTTAATAAATCAAAAAATGAAGAATTTTTGTTCAATTTGTATTTGAAATTCACAAAACCTCGAAACCAGAACCTTTGGTTTACTTTTCTGGCAAACACTGCCAGAATAAATTTTGACCATTTTCTAATTTTTTTTGCACACACTTACATGTTCACAGTATTTGCTCAGAAGCGTCATGAAAAATAAAATTTATCTATTAACATCCAGGGAAGAGAGGGTTCTTTGTGTCATGTTCAAAAATGTTCTGGCCGATTTAAAAAATTAATAAAGAAAAGATGCTGGATAAATGTCGAGAATAGTGAAGCCAAAGTGGATCAGACGATAGCGCTTGCTTAATTTGCGCCCTAATTGGACTCGTCATGAAAGATAATTGAGCTGAGTCAAAGTGAAATTCTTTGCGAATCTTATTTCAAAAAAAAAAACGGGGGGAAAAAACTGATTACTGCCACAATTAAAAATGTGATATTTAAGCTTGTTTTGTTGTGATGCGATGGTGGGCCGAGAGGAGTCTACCACATGCTCGGACCTCTTGCGATCACAAAAATGCTTATTCTATTAGAAAAAAAAATCACTGTTTTTGTATCAGCATGTTTTTGTTAAGAAAAAAAAAGGTATCCAAACGTCTGAAAGAAAAGATGCGCTTATTTAGCAATTAGTCAAGGCCTGAAATTCGATGCCTAAAAAATAACTTTACTTTCTCTAATAATCTTACATCAGGTTAATTTAAACAACACATATACCTTTAAACAACAACAATAATTGCTAGAA
Source organism: Brachionus plicatilis (assembly GCA_010279815.1). Taxonomy (NCBI): domain Eukaryota; kingdom Metazoa; phylum Rotifera; class Eurotatoria; order Ploima; family Brachionidae; genus Brachionus; species Brachionus plicatilis. The sequence goes on from QEOQ01000041.1 coordinate 1,152,647, forward strand.
GAAACCGCATGATTTCAAAACAACTAACACTTCTAAATCATTTATTGATTTATCTTTATTTTTTTTACCCATCACTTGGATGCAAATTGAACGCACATGTACGCAGCTCGACTAATAGATCCATCTAAATAAATGCTTCATTTGAATTCATTTATTTAAGAGCGCGGCCACAACAACTTATCATAAATTTGTACGAGAAACAAAAAAGAAAATAGCCAACAAAAAAATAAAAGAAAAAAAAAGAAAAAAAATTTAAATTAAAGGTGTTTTGTTTAAGTTATTTGCCGGCGCAATAAAAATCTAACAGATAAGATAAACTCGCGGCTGCACATAAAACAACGAGAGAAAGTTATTTATTGAGAGTGCAATGATGGTGTATGATCAAATATTTGCTAAATGTTAGGCAATATTAGATAAGTGTATTTTATTGTATCTTAACATTTTTGTTCCTCCTCTCGCTTCTTCTCACTGCTAATCTCCGCGCAAATAGAGATCGCCAAGTCTCTTTGCCGATCAATGGGCCGCATCTCCATCCACCTCTGCACAATCCGCCCACACTGTCATCTCGTTTGTTTACAGCCAGCTAAAAACTACTACAAACTACTACAAACAAACAACTTGGCATAAACAGACTTGCAATTTGAAGTATTTGTGTGTAGGCAGAAGATAAGATAAGTGTTGAATTTATTATCATAATCGATTTGTGCAGCACAAAGTTGGTTTTGAGCTCCACAAATTGATTAGTCTCTTGGGCTAGGTAATGTGATCGATTATTGAGTGTGTGAGTGAATGAGTGAGTGTGTGTGTGTGTAGCCTGAATTTTTTTCATTGGCTCGATCTAAGCCGAGCTAGATAGTCGGTTGTGTGACACTCTCTGAGCCAATGAACAAAAATGTTGATCGTTCTCTCTCTCTACTAATCTCGATCTACCAATTAGATGAGATGCTAAATTAATTAGTTGATTGAAATAGTGTTGTGTTGAGCCAATCGCGATCCAGACTCCATTCTAGCTCTGAACGGGCCTTTTCTTTTTTCTCTTTTATATAAATTAAAAAAAATTTTTTTTTTTTT
>QEOQ01000041.1:1156537-1228581 GCA_010279815.1 Brachionus plicatilis
TTGTCTGATCGATGTTGTTGTTGTTGATGTACAAAAATTAATTCAAAACTACTTTTTGCTCCTAGGTTCAAAATTTTATTTTTTAAACAAAATTTAATAAATTTTTTTAAAAATAATCCATTTTTGTTTGCTACACAAATTCTCTAGTGATTGTCAAGTCACAATTTAATTCTGACCAAAATTACCAAGCTAAAATACAACTGGGGAAACCCGAAATTATTTGATAAAAATTTTTGATGTTAAAGAGCCTAAAAAAACTTTGCGAACCTTAATCACTTTATGCAATTAGACCCATTGAAATAAATTTTTAACTTAATAAATACCTAGAGTATAGGCATTTTTTTTTTTGGAAGGATATTTTGGTATTAAAATTTACCAAAAATATTTACTAATTTTTTTTAAATTAATTAAAATTAAAGGCAATAAAAAACAAAGCATTTCGATGCTAAATATATTTAAACAAATTTTTATTCACAATTTTAAGCATTTAATTTTTTTGAATTTTTATTTTTAAAAATTTAAATACTTTAGCCCGTCGATCAAGCCGATTTTGACATTAAAGAATATAAACAAAATAGAGAAAAAATTAAAAAAATTTTTTCTTAATAATTAAATAAATAAAAGAAGTGCTAATCGTTTTTTCATTATTTGTTAACTAACAAAAATAAATAACAAATTATTTCAATTAGATTTTTTTTAAGCTAGAAACATATTGAATTTTTTTACAACAATTTCACCAGTTGTTTATTTACTTTTCTACTTTTTCTGACAAAAAAAATTAATGCTGTGATTTGTATATTTGTGCATATCAAAGACAATGAGTGAATTTGAACTTGATCTTTACAACAAAGTCTAATTCAGATTAAATTGTTTAATAAAGAGCTTATTTTTGATTTTTATGTAAATTTTTTTTAACTCAATTGATAATTAGTTCAAGATATGTGGCAACATTTTTTATTTGATCTTTTGAAATTAATCAAGTTTAATTTGTTTTTGCTGCATAGATTTAAAACAGATTCAAAATTTTTTCTCATTTAAAAAATTTAAATTTTTCAAGTTGCTTTTAAAACAGCAATTCCACCCAAAGCAAATATGAATAACTGACTTTTGTAAACCAACAATAGTCAACAGCCGTATGTGGATTAAATGTATAGGATTTCAATTGAACAGCTTGTCAACTTGGCAACATTAGTTGTTCAAGAGGAATTTTGTTTGGCTCGAGAGAGTGTTTTTCTAATGCGGATTACCAGCCGCGCGTTTCTTGGCGCAGCCACCACGTAACATTATACACAAACAAAGGTATTAGGTGCTGGCGTATTGATTTCAAGAAAATCAAGATCTTAAGTGGACCAAAGAGATATGATAGTTGTGATTAATGCAAATTGCTTCTTGGTATCTGAAACAAGAGCCGTGATCAGGCAAAATAGAAAAAAATACTCCAGATTATAAACAAATATCGAGTTGTTGGTATTAAGTCATACTGTACAAATTGATTTGGCGAAATCGATACCTGACTGCCATGACTTGCTAATTAAAGACGGCAATCTAGAATCAACCTTAATATATGGCAAGCAATGGATTTATGACTTGGTATCAAATATCAAAATAAATTTCGCCAAAATGAGAGAACTCACATTCATTTTATTTCTATTTGAATAAAAAAAAATCATTATCTTCATAAAGGTATTTTAAAATAATTTGAAATTTAATATTCAAAAAAAAATCAAATCACGTATTTGAATTTTTTCTCGGATGCTTTCTCAATTACAATCTTCAAACACATACCGAGCTATTCGAAGTCCTATTTGCTCTAGAATTAACACGGCGCAAATTCACGTGTTATCCACCTTTTGCCTGCCTCTAACAAGACCCTATTTTCCACTCTACGTGATCTAAATCCACTTTTAATTGAGCCGTTTGGATCAATTGTCTCATTGGCTCTATACATGGCTTAATAACATGTTTGAATGCTCGGTCGGCATTTGAATTAATTCTTATCTAAAAATCTTACCTTGTTAGACCAAGCATACAAATCAAGATAAGAAGAAGAGAGCTGATCGGCGATTGGGAATTGCCAGCCAGCAAAAACCTAGAGAAACAACTCTAATTTTTAGTGTAAATAGTGCTGGTCAAATATTTAAGTCGGACAGACAAAGTCGGCTTGTTGCTGAAATTCCATTGAGACTGGAATTTGGAGATTGTAAAATAAGTGAAAAATAAATATAAAGTTAAGTGCACATCTTTTATTAACTTATTGAGCATGGTTGGCAACAAAAAAAAGAAAAAAGATCAAACAGATGAAAGCCCCAAATTCCATTGTATGTGTTTAAAGGCCTTGTTTGACTTTAAATTGACCGAGTTTGCTGCGAGAATCCGTGGGAATTTTGATAAAATACGGCAAATAAGACAAAATAAGCTAAGTTTTTATTAGAAAAGCAAATATGATTTAGAGCTTATTTGTGTGTGTGAGTGTGTGTGTGAGCTTTTGAGTTTACCTTATAACAAAATTGGAAATGAAATTCCGAATCGATGTTCTAGTGTGATTGACTCTGTTCGAGAGCAAACAAAGAAACCGGATAGTTTGGCAACAATTGGTAAAAAATACTCTACATAGCTCGAGACCGATGTTTAGTAAATATTTTTTTTTTGACATGAGTTGACTATTTTTATCGAGTGGAATAAACAGTACTTTAATTGGTATTCAGACAATTTTGGTCGTTGAATAGATTAAAGTATTATATGTCCGGAAAACGATAGCTCTTCAAAATTCTAGAGCATTCTAATCTATGCCAGCTTTAAAAACAGTATGCAAAATGCAACTTATCATGTTTGTTCAGTTTTAGCATAATTTGCATTCAATAATTCCATCAATTTTTTTCTTCATAAAAACACTTTGAAAATGTTTTGAAAAAAATAAAAAAAAATCACAAAATTTTTTAATTGATTGATACAAAAAATTCTTTTTATAAATAATAATATTATTAAACATAATTGCAAAAAAAAAACATAGTTTTATCTCTATCTAAAATTAAAAAAAAATGTTCTCCTATTTTATTTACATCGTCTTTACTATTAATAAAATAATTATTATTTTATTTATTCATTTGGAATAAATAATGATTTAAATTTTAAATTAGAAATTAATATTATTATTAAAATTAGAGTCTTGTTGACAATTTAAAACAAAAGTGAAAAGAAAGATTAATATTTCATTTATTTGTTCAATAATTTATTAATTTAATGCCAATTCTGGCGATTTCAAAAATTTTAAAATTAAATACAAAAAATATTTAACAAAAAAAATATATATCAAAATTTAAAGAAGACAATGCGTTAATTAAATGATTTTATTTTGTTTAAATCTTTATAATAGAATCTTGAACTGTTTGCTTCCAGCATTTAATACCGAAGAACTTGATTCAAACTCAGAGATTTTTGCTATATATTTAATTTGTAGTAGAAAAATTAGAGAGGAGTTAATAATTAGTATACTTTATTTTCACTTTAAGAATTATTTTCAATTTACTTATTTTATTTATTTATTTATTTAATGAAAGTTTAAGTTCCATAGACATATTAAAATATATGATTTCATATTTTGTGACATGAATATTTTCGCCTTCAATATTTTTAGAATACTTGAAAGACATTAATATCAAATTGAGTTAGTGCTAAATGATAATGCATAATTTATTTAAAAGTAAAAAAATATTTTCTTCTCTGTAAAATTTAATTTTGTTTGAATTTTAATTTTTTCTTATAAAATATTTGTTTCAAATTTTATTGTTAATTATTAAAAATAAATATTTAGCTAAAGTAAAAATTGCAAAATTGTAAAATTCTTTATTTGTTAGAAAAATATCAAAAATTATTTGTGTAGCAGTTGCAACAAAAATTACTCATAAGCATATTTGAATTCATTAGCTCATCATAAACAAGCTCTACAAAATTAGAAACTCTAATAATACTAGATAAATAGTATTAAAAATATGCAAATAGTACCACAATTTAAGATTAGAAATCTGCTAAATTGATTATCATAACTTAATTAGAAGAAAAAATAGCAACAGTCTCAAAGTCTATAAAAATATTTAAGTAATCGATATAAAGCAATTTCTTTCATTCCTAATTTTAGATTTTAAATTTTCAGGCTTTAAAAATCAAATTCTAAATGACAGAACACAATTTTTGAATAATATAGCGTAATTAGTCGAAAAATTATACAATAAAAATGCAAATATTTTGATAACTTTTTTTCTACGAGTTCAAAAATAGTTCCGTGTATCACTTAATTACAGCCAAATTCTAAAAAGTGAACATAAATAAAAATAAATGAAAATTTTTTGCAGAGTATTAGCTGAGGCTCGATTCAGGTGATACATTGAGTCCACTCCAAGTGTCCAAGACAGCCACACTAACCATCCACTGTAAGGCATCTAACATAGACGACTTCCTTAGTAAGCGATCTCCGCAAGCCTGCTTAATGCAACTTATTATTATTATTATTATTATAAGCTGATACAATATTGGATTTTTAGAAAATAAATTTAAAGGATTTTACAATTTTTATTTTGTATTGGAAGTTTTGAATGAAATTTCACAATGCCATAAAACTTGAGTTGAAAACTGATATATTTCTAAAATAATCATCCAAATCTTTTTTAAAATACCTAAAATGTTAAAACGTAAAACCAAAAAAACGTTTTGAAACAATTTCGAAATTTATATAAAAATCCAATTTGCCTGGCATTCTCAAACTGTTAAAAATTTTCACTATTGACTAGCTACATTTTTTTGAAAATTATAAAATTTTTATACGATTTAATTCAATGCTCTCGCCTAAAGTATCTTAGAATCATTTTGTTATCTTTAGCAACTCAAATGATTTTCATATCTTATCCAGTATCATTTGAAGGAGATCTTAAAAAATAGATTTTTTTTTTTAAATGGAAATTTATCAATTCTAATTGAAAGGATGAATGGACTAATAAAAGAAAAGAAAGGTTACTTCAACTCTCATGATAGTGTCTCTGATTTTATTGAGCTATGTCTGAAAAATTTTGGATTTAAAAACAACAGAATTTTATTAACTCAGATCTAGATCTGAGTCCTCGTCGAAAAATTATTATTTAACCTAGTTATTTTTATTTTTCTTGTCCTTCTTTTCTAATTCTTGAAATTACAACAATTTAATAATTAATTTAGGAAATTTTCGGAATTATCTTTGGAAAAATGCTTTTTTTTTAAATGACAATTTTCAGTGAATTTTTTGTTTGAAATGAACTTCAAAACATGTGGTAACCTTTTTTTTTATTTAAAAATTCTTTTTTCGAGATTTCTGAATTAATTTATCAAGCCTTTGAATGAAATTTTCAAATTTTTTTGGCCTCTTCGGAATTATTTAAAAAAATGATTTAGATAAAAAAAAAAATGGCCATATCTGCATGTGTGTCCAAGGACTCAGTAATTATTCCTCTTTTTTCACATTAACCCTATCTTCATTACGATAAAAATCCAGAATATTTTTTACCACATTAAACACACCATCTCTTAATTTTTTTAAAAGATGGTTTTTCTTTGAAAGCAAATTCCGAATCTGACATCGAATTTGGAAAGTTTTGAATCGCCAGAACCTAAATTTATTGTTTTTTTTTTTATCTGAAGGAGCTTTAGCTTGGTACAGAGAAAAAATAAATAAAATATAAAAACCAGCAAAACCATTGTTCAATTTTGAGTAAAAGTTTTACAGATAGAATAATTTGGTTGAAATCTTAAATCTTTAAAATTTGGTTAAATTTAGTGAATTGGAATACACTTTTATTTCAAATAAGAATAAAAAAAAATTTTAAATTTCATTTATAAATCCAGTTGAAATATAGAATCAAGTAATATAAAAATTTTTAAAAGAATTAAATTATATTGGATAAAGATTTTTTAAGCTCATTTAGTAATCTTGATTGCTATTAAACATCATCTTTGTAGAGCTAACTACATTAAATTTTTAATTAATAAATATTCATCATCAATATTTTGTTCTTGGAATCTTTCTTTGATTCATATTTCCTAAAATTTTAAAATATCCATGAAAATTAAGATTTGAATATCCATTCAAGTTTATTTTCTATTAAACCTCTCCGGATCAACCAAATCGATGACTTTTTGTCTTCTTAACAAAAGGAACAGTGTTTATGTGTTTTTAGTAAGTATTATGGGCTCTATAAATATTTCGTTTTTTTGAAATAATTCCAAATTTTTTTTTCAATGATTTTTATTTATAGATTTAAATAAATCAAGAGAATTTTCACAGAAAAGAACAATATTCGAAGAACATCGTATCTTAACAACTGAAAGAGAGCAATGACAAAGATGGGTTGAGCACTTTAGAGAAGTTCTAAATATTAATAACCTAAAGAGTCTTTACAACCTGAACCAGCTAGCATTGACCTCGATATTGACACAGAAGTGCCTAGCCAAAAAGAAATAGTAGCTGCGATAAAGGCTGTGAAGAACAGAAAAGCCTCGGGTATTAACGGAGTCAAGGCAAAAATACGGTAGGATCACATTAGATATATTGCAAGACCTCTTCAGTAAGATATGGCGGCAAGAAATCATACCAGAGGACTGGTCAAAAGACCTAATAGTCAAGCTCCCTAAGAAAGGTAACAAATTGTTCTTTGACAATTGGCGATGAATAACATAGCTACCAATAGCAAGCAAGGCGTCCTGCAGCATTCTGTAAAGAATCAGGAACTCTTTGGATGTTATACTTAGAGAAGAACAAGTAGGATTTAGACGAGTAAGAGGATGCATAAACCAAATATTTGTTTTTAGGAACATATTATATTCAATGGAGATTAACATCTAAGCTTGAAGACTTAGACTTTGCAGATGATCTGGTGCTAATATCTAAAAAAGAAGCACATATGCATATAAAGACGCAAGATTTGGCGAACAACACTAAACCAACTGAACTCGAAATTAATGGGGCCAAAGCTTAACACATTCCACACTGGAAGCCTTCTTAGGATTCTCGGGAAACACTGGCCTGAGACATTGCCAAATGCTGATTTATACACAACAAATTCACAGCTATTAAGTTAATGCATTAAGAATTAAAGAATGTGTTGGCTTGCATATGTCATGTACATGTACTTAGAAATGAAAGAAACACACATACCAACAGAGCCCTTCAATGAACACCTCAAGGGTGACGGAAGGTAAGATGACCAGCAGGAACATGAATGTCAATAATCACTAAAGAAATCGCTGAAATGAAAACGACATGGGGAGAAAAAGGCTAAGGGCGAAAAATCGAATTGAGTGGAAATCAAAATTAATGATCCAATGCTCCACAAGGAGTGAGTAAGGAAAAAAAAAGGGGATTTTGGTAGTCTAACTTATGCAAGTTTGACCACAAGCTTACAATTGATAATTCTCAAAATCTTTTATTAAATTCAATATTTTATTCTAATGCAAATTTTAGGTATCCTTAAATTTTTTTAACCAACATTTCTGAAAAAATCACCAAAATTACCGCATAAAAATGTAAATAACTGAATTTACATTGCTTGTTTTTGTAATGATAAAATTAATGATCAGTAAAAATGTATTAAAAATTAAGAAAACACATTATCAAATGGATTTTTTTTTTCAATTTCAAGGTTAATCAATAGGCCCATGCCTCATGAGACTGATTAAGACTTCATTTTTATAATTCATTATTAAAATATAAAATGTTAAAAATTTAAAATACATAAAATTATATAAAAAAAAATTGAATAGATTTATTGATCTATTAGTTATTTAAAAAAATTTAACAACAACGTATTTAACTTAAATAATTCAAATTTTGAAATAAAATCTTCAAAAATTAAATTTATGTTATTGAAAATTGAAAGCTTAAACGTTGAAACATCAACATTGATCACAAAAGAATTTATTAATCTTTTATATAGTAAATTTTTATTTTATTATAGAGTAAAAATATTCAAAAGTTTTTTCTCCACTTTTTGATTTTTCCATTGGTTCAATTAAGTTCCTTAAATTTAGCTTAAATTATAATTCAAATTTCTTGAGTCTTTTTTTTAAATTTCTATTATAAATTCAGAGGTGAGTTGTAATAAAAAAGACATTTGTAAGAGAAAGTAAGCATCCTTTCAAAAAATTCTATGCTGACATTTCTAAACGGTTATTTATTTCATAAAAGCTGTTCGCTTCAAGCTTTACATTTAAAAGAATTATAATAACTCTAAGCTAATATATAAATTGCTTCTTTTGAAAAATAGCGTAAAAGCGTAGAGCAGTAATCACGCAAGGTTAAAGGTCTTAAAAAACTGGATTTTTACTGAAGTAGCAAGATAGAATATTCTTTTGATAGAAAATAATTTCCTATTCACTTGCAGTGATAAATTAGATGCATATTTAGTAAAGTTATGATCATGATCAATTATGCAACCTAATAAGCAAATTTCCTTAACTACTAAGATATCTTCATCACCCTACTTTAATAGTTTCTGGATACAATTTTTTCCTATTTTCAAAAATCATACAATAATTTTTAGACCAGTTTCAGAGTTGTTTAACAGTTACAAGTCTCAAGTCAAGTCCAAGTCCGAACTTTTTTTTTAAATTTTCTTTCAAAAGTCTAAGTCCAGGCTTTAAAATTTTGAAAACTGAAGAAGAAATTTATGCTAAAATTGCAAAAAAATTCTGATATATGGCAAATCTATTGAATTAGACAACCCAAGAGTATATAAATTTTTTGATTTGAAGCCTGATCTAGGAAATTTAAAAAAAAGTCCGGACTTTGACTTTTTTTTTAATGACTTGGACTTTTTTTTTGGGACTTTTAGACAACTCTGATTTTAACTAAATTGCTTTGCTCCAGATAAATATTGCTCCTATCTTCACTCTTCCCAAGTAAGATACATATTTGAATGAATCAAATTTCAACAAATAAAAATTTTACTTTTTTACAATTTTTTATTTTCAAAAATTATTTTTAAGAGACTAAAACAATGTTAAATGTTAAAAAAATTATTGGTGATCAATTTCTAATCACATATTAATCTTTCGAAAATTAAGTGACCAGTCCTGGTCAACGTCAAGTCTCAAGTCAAGTCCAAGTCAGGACTTTTTTTTTTTTAAAAGCCAGAGCCAAAGATTTTAATTTTTGTTTTGTTTTTTTTCTAATGTCCAAAAACTTTTCAAATTTTTTCAAAATGAATATCATGAATAGAAGATAATTAAAGTATTTTATAATAATAAATTGTGTTAATCTTGATTACTCGAAGTTACGAGATCCCAAAGTCAATTTTTTTTCCTGTTTTACAAATTAATCAAATAAATTTTCCTGTTTTTCCATTTATGTAGAGTAATTATCCTAGGAAAATTATTTTTAACAGAAGATCACGAGAATTTCGGCCTAATTCTCAACTCCTGTCAGAGCATTTCTTCCAGCCATTTTTCATTGCTTAGCATGATCTGTTGTGCGGACTTGGACTTTTTTTTAAAAATTTTTTTAAAAAAAGTCCGGTCTTTATTTCAGGACTTAAAAACTCTGTTTAAGACCCAAATTGGTGTTTTTTCAAAAATTTTGTTGAATTGATTACATTAAAACTCAATGAGTTGGTTTTAATCGAGTTTTTTTTTTTTAAATATTTTAGTAGAGTTTTTTTTTTATTTTAGATTCAAACAACGATTTCGAATAAATTTATTCAAAAATTTCTGTCTAAAAAAAATTCTAGATTTAAATGATGATTAAGCATCAATGGAATAAATTTTGAAAAAAAATTTTTAATTTTAAAAAACACTTGACAAGTTGATGATCATCAAAACAAAAATTGCCATTTTTTCAAAAATCAAACATTTTTTCTTTTTATTTGTATTTCAATAAAAAAAAAATTTTCATAAAATTATCTTCTATTATTTATTTAAAATTTTAAAAAGCAATAGCCTGATTAAAATGGCTGTCACTAATCTATTAGTAAAAAAAATTTTGGATGAAATTTTTCAAATTAAATTACATAAAATAAAAAACAAAAAACTGAGCAAATGTTAAAATTTAAAAATCTCAAAAGCAGACAAAGAAGAAATGTTTGTAAATTTTTTGATTTTTCTTGAAAAATTTTACTTTCGAAGCACATGTTTTTCAAACGTTACTCTAACTTAGTAACCAAAAAACACATGATTTTCCTTTGAAAATTTTAAATAAAAAAAAAATGCTAATTTATTAAAAAATTTCAACAGTAGTTGCTAGATACGCTCTTTGTCGATAAGCTCCCTCCAAAAATTTCTCATGACGTCAATTCTAGAATTCTCTCGATTTTTCGATTTCTGGAAATTTCTCTTTTGCTTATAAATACTAAAATTCGCTTCTAATTTGGTCATCTTTTTTTGAACAAGAAGAATTAAGAAAAATTTTTGTATCTTGAAAACAACAGGAAAAAAAAAAGGCAAAAATGTCCCAAGTACAGCAACAAGAAGGCGAAGTTGAAACCTTCGCATTTCAGGCCGAGATCGCCCAGCTCATGAGTTTGATCATCAACACCTTCTACTCGAACAAGGAAATATTTCTCCGAGAGCTGGTCTCCAACGCCTCAGACGCCTTGGACAAAATCCGCTACGAATCCTTGACCGATCCGCACAAGCTGGACTCGGGCAAAGAACTGTACATCAAAATCATTCCGGACAAGGCCAACAACACCTTGACCATCATTGACACGGGCATTGGCATGACCAAGGCCGACTTGGTCAACAACCTGGGCACAATCGCCAGATCGGGAACCAAGGCGTTTATGGAAGCTTTGCAGGCTGGCGCCGACATTTCCATGATCGGTCAATTCGGTGTCGGCTTCTACTCTGCCTACTTGGTTGCCGACAGAGTCACCGTGGTCACCAAGCACAACGATGACGAGCAATACATCTGGGAGTCGGCTGCGGGCGGCAGCTTCACCGTCAAGCTGGACAGCTCGGAGCCGATTGGCCGCGGCACCAAGATTGTCCTGCACATGAAGGAGGACCAGGCCGAGTACAATGACGAGAAGAAGGTCAAAGAGATCATCAAAAAGCACTCTCAGTTCATCGGCTATCCGATCAAACTGTTGGTAGAGAAAGAGAGAGACAAGGAGATCAGCGACGACGAGGCCGAAGAGGACAAAAAAGAGGAGGCCAAGGAGGAGAAGAAAGAGGGCGAAGAGGAAAAGCCCAAGGTGGAGGAGATCGAGGAGGGCTCGGACAAGGAGGACGAGGGAGAAAAGGACAAAAAGAAGAAGAAGACCATCAAGGAAAAGTACACCGACGAGGAAGAGCTGAACAAAACCAAGCCATTGTGGACCCGCAACCCCGAGGACATATCCCAGGCCGAGTACGGCGAGTTCTACAAGTCGCTGACCAACGACTGGGAGGACCATTTGGCCGTCAAACACTTCTCTGTCGAGGGCCAGCTCGAGTTCAGAGCTTTGCTGTTCATTCCCAAGCGGGCTCCGTTCGACTTGTTCGAGAACAAGAAGCAAAAAAATTCCATCAAGCTGTATGTGAGACGGGTGTTCATAATGGAGAACTGCGAGGAGCTAATGCCCGAGTACTTGAACTTCATCAGAGGGGTGGTCGACTCGGAAGACTTGCCATTGAACATTTCCAGAGAAATGCTCCAGCAGTCCAAAATTTTGAAGGTGATCCGCAAAAATTTGGTCAAAAAGTGCATGGAGCTGATCGAAGAGATCGGCGAGGACAAGGAAAACTTCAAGAAGTTCTACGAACAATTTGGCAAGAACATCAAGCTGGGCATCCACGAGGACTCGACGAACAGAAAGAAGCTGTGCGAGTTCTTGCGCTACCAGACGAGCGCATCGGGCGACGAAGCGTCCAGCCTCAAGGACTACGTGTCCCGCATGAAAGAGAACCAGAAGGACATCTACTACATCACTGGCGAGAGTCGCGAGATAGTCGCCTCGTCGGCCTTTGTCGAAAAGGTGAAGAAGCGCGGATTCGAAGTAATCTACATGACCGACCCCATTGACGAGTACTGTGTGCAGCAGTTGAAGGAGTTCGATGGCAAAAAGCTGGTCTCGGTGACCAAAGAAGGCCTCGAGTTGCCCGAAGACGAGGAGGACAAGAAAAAAAGAGAGGCCGATGCGGAAAAATTCGAAAATTTGTGCAAAGTGATGAAGGACATTTTGGACAAAAAGGTGGAAAAAGTGGCCGTCTCGACCCGGTTGGTGTCGTCGCCGTGCTGCATCGTGACCAGTCAGTATGGATGGTCGGCCAACATGGAGCGCATCATGAAGGCCCAGGCCCTCAGAGACACCAGCACCATGGGATACATGGCGGCCAAAAAACATTTGGAAATAAATCCCGACCATCCCATTGTCAAGTCGCTCAAGGCCAAGGTTGACGCCGACAAAAATGACAAGTCAGTCAAGGATTTGGTCGTGCTTTTGTTCGAGACTTCGCTGTTGTCGTCCGGATTTTCGCTCGAAAATCCGCAGACTCATGGCGAGCGAATATTCAGAATGATCAAAATGGGCCTGGGCATCGACGAGGATGAAGTCGAAGAGCCAGTCGAAGACACCAAGCCTGTTGAGGACATACCACCGCTAGAGGAGGCTTCTCGCATGGAAGAAGTCGATTAGATTTTTAGGCTTTGAGTTTTTTTTTTAGTCATTTTTTTATCTACCAGACTCATTTAACTACTTCTTTTTTTTTTTTTTTTGTTGAGTGTCGAAATATTTTGTTAAGACAATTGTATTACGTAAAAATATTTTTTTTTCTCCTCTTAATTAAAAATAAAGGTGATACGTGAACAATTGTGCATTTTTTTTTTGTATTTTTTAAATTTTTAAAATGGACTGAATTAAATGATTTTGATTATTTAATTTGATGGTTCCACATCTGATAGCTTTTTGGACACAAATTGAAGGAAGAGAATTAAACTCACATAAAAAAAAGTGAAAATAAAAAAACACCACATAAATATGAAAATGAAAGTTGAATATATTAGAGCAGAGAAAAAAAAGGCGATTTATTATTTTTTAACTTAACTTACTGAAACTTTAGCTAAAATTACTAAAAAAAAAATTTTTTTTATAGCTGATTTTATTCTTATTAATTTTTCTAAATCGTATTAAAATTATAAATTAAACATAATTATACTTAAAAAAAACTAAAAATCAGCAGATAGACATGTAACTGGATTTTGAGCATCTTTTTAAGCCAGAGAAGGATGTTTTGTACAATTAGATTTTTTTTTTAATTAGAACAATATTTGGATAATTAAGAATATTATGGTATGAATTTTGAAGAAAAATGTGAGTTCTGTAATCTGGTTTCTAATTAAGATCTCAATAATTCTTTGCTTATTACAATTTGGTTCATATAGAGACAAAGGATGAATACAATTTTTTAAAAAAGTTAAATAAAAAATTATTCTATAATATTTTTAATATTTAATATTCTATTTTTAAAATAAATTCACATTTTTAAATCAACTAAGTAATTTTATGAAATGTTAGTCATTTTTATATTCATCTAGTAAAATTGGTAAAAAATCAGTAATTTTAGTTAATGAATTAGCACACGCCAAAGAAAAACATAAAGTTTAGCATTATTTTTTGAAAAAGTTAAAAAAACATAAATTGTTTCTTTCTATTTTTCATCTGAGAAAAACACATAATTATTTTTTATAATTTTTTTTGGCTTACTCAAAAGTTAAAAAAACATAAATGTGGAAAAAATTAGAATGGATTTTTTGACCACTGTGTACAGTGAAGTTGAATTAGATTTTTTCTTTAAACAATTCAATTTTATAGCTTCGAATCATTCCAATTTAAATTATTGTCAAATTTGTAAGGACAACAACGTGTCTGTCACACTTTATTAACGAGTATTTAGGATTCATTTTCTTTTTAAGATAATGAATTACGACTAAAATATTTATTTTTTTAATTCACTTCTTTACTTTGATAAATAAAATTTACTTATGTTTTTCTAACAGTTGTAAGAATTTTTATATGTTTTTTTCACATTTCAATAAATTACAAAAAAATATATGTGTCTGTCTCTTTGTTTATGTTTTTTTAACTCACTATATGTGAATTTCAAACTATGTCCAAATTGAAAATTGAATAAATAAAAAATTTGAAAAGACTATTGAAAAAGTAGTATATTCGGCAAATTGAAGTTTTAGATCAAATTTTAAGACCAAAACGATCATTTAAAATTATAAAATTTAATTAATCTAATAATTTTGATAATTTTGAAAAAATAAATACTAAACATTACTAAACATGTTGTGTCTAATAATGGTTCATTAACAAATAAACATCAAAATGATTGTCCTCTAATTTATTAGACAAAACAAATCAATAATTTGAAAAATTCAGTTTAGGTTTAATTCAGAAATTAATAACTTTTACATTCATTCATTCAAACTAAGATATTTTTAATTTTTTACTTAGACAAATTATAAATTTTAAAAGATCAAATTTTTTTGTCTATAGACATTCAAATCAATTTAAAAATTTTTATTTATGTTTCAAATATTTTTTCAGTTTCAAATAAAAAAATAATTTTAAGTTAATATTGCAAGCAATTTCATATTTGAAATTAAACTCTTTAGTGAAATAGAATCAGTTTAATTTTTAAAAAATTATTGAAAATTCTTTATTTAACTTTTTAATAATTTATTTATTTATCTGTACCTGTACCAGCCTTGAGAATAAAAAAATATGTAACAAAAAAATCAAAAATAAAATTAAATAAGATAAAATAAAATGAAAAAAAATATAAACATTTCACTTAGATTTAAATTAATATCCAATCGTTGAAAAACTCAATCTAGTGAACCATAGTTCACATATTATGCGAACAACTCTTCTTCTCGGGTTTACGAACTATAAATTCACTTGATTTTTTTGTTCACGAAAAGGTGAATCAAAATAGAATTAATTGATCAAATTTCAAACCGTGACCACTGTGTTCTGTGACCACTGTGAATTAAAAAAATAAAACTCTTTTTCATTAATTTAAATTAAAAAAAATTGAGCTTTTTAAACTTAGATAATCAAATAAAATGAAACAAAATTTGTTTTACTAAATTCAACAAAAAAAATAATTTTAGTTAACAGGAAATATTAATGGTCGCAAAAAAAAATATCAATGCTTTAGGATTTCTTTTTGTTTGCAAATGTGATCTATTTTAATTGGAATTTTTTTTTTGAAATTTGTAAATTTCAAAATTCTGTCATTGCTGCTAAAATAATTTTAAATTTTAAATAAGAAATACAACATATTTCAAAATTAAGAATAACAAAATTTTAATTTTCAATTTTCAATTAATAATAATATTTAAATAATAATCGTTAGCTTTTATGTAATCCGGTTCCCGGAACTACATGGAATGCGGGATACACATTATGATAACTCTTTGCTAATATATTGCTCTTAGCGATTCCAGGTTAATCTTTTCCAATTTATTCTTAAACTCATTTACAGATTTAGAGTGAACGCTTTACCAGCTGAAGTTAAGAATCAATCGAATGCGAATGGTTTTAAGAACAATTTTGACATTTATTCAAAAACTAATTTAAATTTTTTTCAAGTTTAAATCAGCCATAGCTAAATACGATAGTACTTAGTTCCGCGGTTAAACCCGTTGCAGATAATTTAATAATAATAAAAATAATAATAATAATTCATTCAGGTATTTTTACAATTATTATTTATGTGAAAAAATTTTCTTTTTTTCTTCATTTTTTTTTACATTTTTTGATGATTATTTACCATAAATAACAGAAATTTAGGGAAAGATCAGTTATAAATATCTAATTAAAAGAAAATTGAAGTAAAGATGAAAAAAATATACGTTTATTGCCTAAATTAGAATAAAAATAATTATATAGTGCCCTAAATCATTAACCGTTATCTCAGAAATTGTAATTTTTTATTCAGTGCTTTTATAAAAGGTGTAGAATGGGCTAAATTACGTAATTTTACGTTTATTTTATTTAATTTAAATTAAAGGTAATTGATATTGTAGGAAAAAACAATGGTGGTAAATCAAATAATTTAAAACTGATTTTTTCTTGTTAATTATTCGATCATTTATTTTTTTATTACATAATTTTTCCAAATTTTACCAAAAATTGTGTAATTTTACATGAAATTAAGTAAGATGGTAAGTAATGTTGAATTCTTTTAAAATTTTTCATAATAAAATTAAAAATATTTTGGAAAAGTAGCCAATTTTTTATTTTTCTTAAACTCAAATAAGATACATTTATAAACTCAATTTTACCCAATAAATTTACCAACATAATTTAAAACAAACATTGATAGAATCTGACGGAGGTTTTAAGACTCGAAATTAATGTAAAATTTTAGTTTATGATCAAATTTGAATGGTCATACTCAAAATTTATCATTATTAGGAGGCTTTTAAGTAATTTTTGATTTTAAATTTTATTAAAAAAAAAAATTTTCTGAGTTTTCATTCAATATTTAACACATAATATTCATTACCAGTTATAAGCTTTTAAGACACCTTTAAATGATATCTTTTTTAAAATTTGATTGTGATAATTTTATTTAACACGGATTTAAATTACTGGTACCAAGAATCGAAAATCTACCATATAAACTAAACTAAGCAATATTTTAAATTTTTAAATTTTTTGATTTTTAGTATTTTAAATCTGAAGATTCTTTAGCTCGACACAGATAAACAAAAATTAATAAAAATAAATAATTTGTTTTATTTCAATGGAAAAATAATGGCTTAGAATTTCTCTATCACCAAAAAAATTTCTCTTAGCGTTCTAAAAATACTCTTCTCATGTTAAAATAATTTTTGTCTAAAAAAACTAAAGAAAATTAAAAATACTTTTTTTTATAAAAAATACTCTTTAATGAAGAAAAACCTTTTTTTAATTAAAATAAAATTAAGTCTAATAGAAAAAAAAATTTACATTTGATTCCAAGCTCCATGTTTAGGATCATTGCCTCATTGTAATTATTAAATGTAACTTCAACGTTACAGTATATTCTTTTTAGTCTATTTGATCGTTTACTAGAATCGGAGATGTCGACTTGATTGTCAATTGTCAATGCTTATTTCATTAGCAGATAAACTCTTAATTTCGACATGCATTGATTAAATCAATGTCTATTCAAGATTAAGCATTTTTTTTTAAATAATTTTATAATCAAGAATTAATTTTTTTTCAAGTAGTTATTTTCTTTCAAAAAAGTACATTTATAAAAGTGAGAAATTTTTTTGATAATAAAAGGAAAACTAGTGCTAAAAAGAATTTAAAGCCAAAAAAATATTCATGGAATCTTCTTCAAATATTTAGTGTTATCAACCAAAGAAAAATAAAAAATTTTAACAAATTGATTTTTGGTAATTTTTTAAATGATGGTAATTTTATTTGAAGTGATTATATTTGGTTTATTAGAACAAAAAGATATTAAGCAAAAACAAAAATTTAATAACAATTGATTTCTTTATGTACAGTTCTATCAGTTAGAAATTTAATTTAGCTTTTGAATTGTAAGAATAAAGTGTAAACTAGAAAAAAAAGCTGGAGAGAAAAATTGGTTTAAAAAAAAATACAAATTAGTTTTAGATTTTTCATTCAATTATAGTGGTAAAAAGAAATTGAACCACTGAAATTTTTTTTGTATCTTAAAAATTATGGCTCTTAAATTTTAAACTAAATTTTTTATAAAAAAAAATATTTTTCCAAATTTCTGATCACAAAGTCACTACGAGCCTTATATTTTTTTTTCTCATTGATTTTTTAAACATTAGTGCAATAGTACAGTCAAAAGTTTTGCTTTTAAAAAAAACCGATCAAAATTTTATAATATTTAATTACAAAAACTAATTTCAATTTACTTTATTTTCTAAAACAATTTAGCAATGAGTGAAATGGATGTTTGCACCGAGTCCCAAGTTGGTAGCTGGGAATTCGCGAATGTTCTAGGCGAAGGAGCTTACGGAGAAGTCAAACTGGCAATAAACAACAAGACCCAAGAGACCAGAGCAGTCAAAATAATCAGTTTGAACCTTCTAGCGGACAAAAACTCCATTCAAAAAGAAGTCTTGATTCACAAGTCCCTAAACCACGAGAACATAGTCAAATTCTATTCATCTTTTCATCATTTGGACAAATTTTACATCATTCTAGAATACGCATCTGGCGGCGAACTTTTCGACCGAATAGAGCCCGATTTAGGAATGAATGTCGAGCTGGCTCACACATACTTTGTCCAGCTGATAAGCGGCGTTGAATACTTGCACGCAAAAGGAATTGTACACCGGGACATCAAGCCCGAAAATTTGCTCCTTAATGACTTTGACCAAATCAAAATAGCCGACTTCGGTTTGGCCACTTTGTTCCAGTATAGAGGCAAAGAAAGACTGCTGAATTCACCATGTGGAACTGCGCCGTATGTGGCGCCCGAAGTCTTAAGCAAAAATGAGTATAAAGCTACGCCAACAGACATTTGGTCATGTGGCATAGTCCTGGTGGCCATGCTGGCTGGAGAGCTGCCATGGGACAAGCCTGTGCCCGATTGCCACGACTTTGTCGCCTGGGTCAACAACAACTACCAAAAATCGCCATGGTGTAAAATTGAAAACACTGCTCTGTCCTTAATCAGAAACATACTTTGCTATGAACCAGCGAACCGATTTGGCATCAAACAAGTCAAAGCCAGCACTTGGTACACCAAAACTTACAAAACACGCACTCCAGAGCCAGCTGTGCTCAGCCAAAATAGCTTTTCATTTTTGTCTCAACCCACTCATGTCTATCTAAAATCAGGCTCAAGTAGTAGCTCTCTAATATTGGACACGGGACTGGAAGTGATGGACTCTCAGGCCGATTGCAACTGTTCTTCAATGGAAACCAGCACTGGTCCTTTGAATAACATCACAAATCATGTGGAGAGTTTTTCACAGCCAGCCTCAATAGACAACATGTATTTGAATTCTCAGGTAAATGCGACACAGTATTCGCAGTTTTCTCAAGCAACTAGTCAATCGCCACTGCTAAAATTGGTCAAAAGAATGACCAGAATGTTTGTCCACTTGAATGTTGAAAGCACTTGTGTAGAATTGGTCAAGCTTTTTGATAGATTTATGTACGAGTACAAGGAGATTGTGATGAATGAGCGACAGCGGCAAATAACTGTGTCCACTTCGGATAAGAGGCAGACTTTATTGATTTTCAAGATAAATATAAGTGAGATGAAATTTCAGAATGAGGTTTTGGTCGATTTTAGACTTTCGAAAGGTGATGGTCTCGAGTTTAAGAAAATTTTTATGAAATTTAAGACAGCTTTGAACAATTTTGTGTGTAAAAGATATATTTTTCAAAATACAAACACTTGCTGTTCTAATTTTTAAAAATTAAATTTATTTAATTAATGTATTGGTATTGTAAAATTAGCTTTTTTGTATATTTTTTTCAAAGTTTTTTTCTATTAATAATTAAAATTTTATTTAACTTTTTAATTTTTTTAATAACAAAAAATTTTCCAGTGGGTCTTGCCTATGGTGTAATCAGATGAAAACAAAAAATGCTTTCTAGGAAGACCGGATGGGTAATCAACCTTTATTTGAAAAAACACCTTTGGTCAGTCCTTTAATTATTAGATTTAAATTGGTATTAAGTGAATCTTCAAAATTTAAATTTTCTTATTTTAGATTTAATTAATTAAAATTCAAATTATATTTTCATAATGAATCTAAGATAAAAATTTAAAATGTTAATTTTTTTAATTAAACATTATTATTACTAATTCTAAAAATCAAAATATGTTCAATAGTCTTAAATCAAGATGACAATAGATTTTATAATTGCATTAGGAATATGATTGAATCGTCCAAATAATATATACATTTTCATACACTCTGAAAGTAAAAATTTAACTCTTTTTATGTCAGAGGATCAATAGTATCATGAAGAAAGTAAAAATATTATTGATTCGGCTCAAGTTCTATTCATTGAATTAATTTCAAAAATAATTTTAATTATAAAAAATTCAAATTTTCTTTAAATCTGCAGAAAAAAAAATTGTAATTAAAGAATTTAATTTAAAGAGTTAATAAAACGTTAAAACATTAAAAATTTTGTTCTGAAAATCAATTTCAATAAATTTAATTCATGTATTTTTCTAAATATTTTTCTATTAAAGTTTGTTTCATTTTATTAATTTTCTATGAATTGATCATTACATTAATCTCAATGATTTTTTTTCAGTTTTAATCTTTAATCGAAGCTGGTAAATTTTCCCACAATTCTTACGAAATATTTTTTTCAATAAAATTTTATTATTCAAATTTGAATTTCACAGTTATAAATAATTAATATGTCTGACACTATACTTGATAATTTGGGGTATTCTATCATTTTTCTTTATCACATATTCGTAGCAGAAAAATAAATTTAACATTTAACAAAATACATGTCATCAATTAAATTAGTAATTAAAAACAATTTTATTTTTTATTTTTGATTTTAATCGTGCAATTTTGGTTAATAAATTAATCTTTTATCAAATAAAAAAATAATTAGTTATTCCATAGTTTTACGTGTCCCATTTAGGCTTTTATTTAAATAATTTATTTCCGAAAGAGCGTCTAATTTTATTAAGGATATTTGAAAACTACCGGTTTCTTCACTTTCTAAAATATAAGTTTGCCTCAAAAAATTACAAAATTTCTAATTTTTTAATTACCGTAAACTCGTGCTCACGACTCTAAGAGTAAAAGCCAAAAACTCCGCTTTTACTCTAATTGAAATTTTCTTTTACTCTATATGGCAAAGGATGGGATTTTTTATTTTTTTTAAATTTTTTTTCCAAAAACTCAATCTTTGGCCATAAAGAGTAAAAGACAATTTCAATTAGATTAAAAGCGGAGTTTTTGGCTTTTACTCTTAGAGTCGTGAACACGAGTTTACGGTAGCAATTAAACCAAAATGGTGAAGAGAAATTATATCGTTTTAAATATATCGCAGAAAAAATTTGAAAAGTTTACATATCATTTAAATAACTAGGAATAATTAAGTCAATAAAATATATTTGATTTTATGTAAATAGAATTTAATTTCTTCTTTAATCTTTAAATCGATTAAATTTACGCCAAAATTTGAGAAAAACAATTTAAAATGCTTATTTATTAATTCTAACTAAGGTATATACTTTGTTTTTGGATTAATTCGAAAAGTAAAAAAAAAAATTTTAGATGGACTCTTGAATTTTTGCAGTCTTTCCTGTAATAGTTTTTATAATGAAAAAATAAATGTGGTAAAAAGCTGCAGAAAAAAATTAAAAATTAATTTTTAATTTTGAGGATAAATATGATTAGCTAATTTCATGCTCATAATATTATTTACCTGAAATTAAAGTAAAGAAATCAATAAAATAATTATATATTGAGGAATCTTTAAATTCTAGGAGTTATTATGTTAGTTTTAGATATCCATGAGAAGATTACTTTAATTTTTTTTTATTTATTTAAAAAAATTAATTTAAAGATAATCAATGCAAAATATTTTGATGCTGTAATTATCTGCATAAATTTAATCAAAATTTTTGTGGAATTACTTGATTGAGATTCGTCATCAGAAATATTTTACCTTCAAATTAAAACTGGCTTAGATAAGGCTAATTTGACAACTAATTCAACAACAAGCTTTTGCTAATTAATTTTTTGAATTAATTAATAAAGTTTAAAATATACCCATAAGGCATCATTAAATCTCAAGCGTAAAAATCATGGGAACCAAATAATCTAAAAATATAAATATTTGCGTACTTCCCAATAAACATTTTTAATGAACAAAAAATAAAAATGCTTGATTTCAGCACGTTTTGATACTATTGAATAAATTTTATTTAAATAATTAGATTAAAAAATCGATTGTTTACAAGCAAAAAATAAATATTTGTTTAACATCGTAATTTTATAAGAATTAATTCAAAAATTTGAGCCCATGATAAATTTAAAAGTCAAAATTTTATTTAAATACTAGATTATACCAAGCGTTCTCGTCAAGAATAGTTGCCATAGAAATTATTCTCTTTTATAAAATTTAAAGAAAACGAAAAAAATTTTAACCAAGTATGTATTATATATACAAGAGTGGTAAATTAGCCTAATAATAATTATGAGAAAAATTTACAGTTTATTTTAAAAATAAATTGGGTTTATTTGTTGATTTTTTTAACAATGGTGAACAAATTCTAAAAACAAAGTGAGCTAATTATTCGCAATTAAAGCCGTCCCAAATCAACAAGATAACACCAATTTTTATTTTATCAATAGCAATAAAAATCCCAAATGAAAGGTTTAAACTTATTTAAAATCTAGATCAATTAATTTGACTGATTTTTTCAACTTATCAGGCATCGACCTCAGTAATTATGCCCTTGAGGATTTGCTGGCTTTTGACGATATATTTTTAGATTACTTTAATAACTTTTTAAAAAATCAAGTAAAATTTTTTATAATCTTTGTTTGATTTGTTTAAAAATAAGCATTATCTCTACAGGCATTTCCGCAACAAATTCAATACAACCGGTACCTGGGAAAATTTGAAGAAATCGAGCCGAACCAGAGCTCAATTGTTCTTACCGAGAGGTTACCTAGACTAATTAATATAGGAAATTCCAACCCAGACAGCACAAACAACGAAAGCAATGACACCGAGCGAAGTGATGCCCAAAATAGCAGTGTATTCGACTGGGTCCGGATTGAGCGACTACCGCTATTTTTTAGAACTGATTTCTTCCGTGAATTTAAGCTTTGTAAACTTCTCACTCGTTCTCTAGATGAAGAGAGACCCAACTCTGCCAGTAGCAGTCAACTAATCGGAGGCTATAGTCGCCAAAGCCGTATGATTACACACACAAACTAAGATTTTGGGCATCTGTATTTCCAAAAGTCCTAAGAGAATTTTTTTTTAATTTATCAGAAATTTATTCCGGAATTATTTGCCATATATATTCATGGCCATTCACATAAGATTTTTCCTGAATTTTTATTTTCATTTTCTTTTACAAGCTTTCATTTTCTTACACAAATTTTCATGATCTTTAAGATATTTTTGGTATATTTAAAAAAAACATTTAATTAGATTTATAAATATGTCGTGAAATAGTAAAAAAGCAGTTTTTAAAGTGTGTTTCTAAAAATTTTAAAAAATATATTCGAAAATATTATTAAACATTTTCCCTTGTTTTATGCAGACACCTTTGCTTACTTAATCTTTTAGACATTTATTTTTTGCTGCAGATTATTTTCTTACTATTTTTTTTACAATGGGATCTGTCAAAAACAGGAATAAAGGTTTAGCGAGTGCGTGACATAAGACATTCAACTGGAGGCAATGTGTCTCGAAAATTTTTTGCTTTAATGACCAAATGACGAAATGAAAATTGAAGTTGAAAAAAGAAAAAAATGAGTTTCGAAAAATTAACTCATTTGGGAATTTTTTAAGTTTCTTTATAAATAAGTGTTAAAATTATCCTCAATTTATAAGATTTTTTTTGGAAAAAATTTCGAGATTTTTTTGAAGAATTTTTTTATATTTATTGGTTTTCAAAGACTATAATTAAATATGGTCAAATAGATAAAGTATTAACCCGAAAGCATCAAAATTTAAAATTATCAAATTGAAATCAAATTATCAAAAAGCTTATGAGTTCTGTTACTTAATTTTTATTAAGTCATAAGTTTAAGTAAAAGTCACCAAAAATTTAAGTCATGAACAAAGGACTTAAAATTTATTTCGAATTTAAAATCAAATCAATTACAAGTAAAAATTAATATTTGAATTTTTGCCGTTCCAGGTAGTTATTGTGGCGGTCACGCTTAAGTCAAAAAAAATTAAAAAAAAAAATTAAACTTTAGAATTGACTTAACTTATGACTTAAGCACAAGTCTGGTCTGTTATCAAAATTAAAAAACCGAATATTTTTATTATTTTTTAATTATTTTTATAACAAAATTGTCATCGATTTTCAAAAAATTTTTTTAACAAGTTCATTAAAAGAAAGATCAATTTTTTTCTATCAGGAGGTATCAAATTTATAGCAAAAAAATATCGAAAATATAAAATTGATTAGAATATTCTATTTTCCTCAAATATAAATCTATGAAAAATTAATTTTCAAATATTTATTATTATTTTCCTTTTTAATATTTAAAAAATCGATCTTTTAAAAATAAAGTATTTGGATAAAAAAAAGATGTCGTTTACTGATCCACAAAATCTTAGTTTGCCACAAACGTGTAAACCAATTTTTATTTTTTTTATTAAAGCGCCCCTTTCCAATTCGCTGTCAACTGACGACCACGAAAGAACTATTGATGATGCAGCCTTGTTCGCTTCTTCATCTAACAAGGACTATCACTATAAACCATCGAATATTGATGAAATTCTGCAAAATTTTTATGCTGACTCTAATATGCTGGACAGTAGCCTTCAAATAGATATGCCTTATTTGGAAAAATTTAACAGAGCCTTGTTCCAAAGACCGGGCAGTCGAGCTCTGAGTGTTCCGGCCTATTTTCCCTTTGCCACACTGAACAGATATGCTTCATCAAATTTAATGACCAAAGCCAAAAAATCAGCCACTAAAAGCGGAAAAAGCGGCTTAAAGTAATCTAGAAAAAAAACAATTTTTGAAGTTAAATTTTTTTTATAAAGCTCTGATAAAGCGAACAATTTTGAAGAAGAAAAGCTAAAAAAAGCGGAAAATTTCGAGGATTTAACCCAAATTGATAGAATGAAGCCAGAAAATTTAGATTCAGAATTTCTAATAGAAGAGGATTATGAACAAGATTTTGATGAAGAAAACCCAAAGCATTTTGACGTAAAATTAGAGGAGAATTTGTCATTTTTAGACGAAGATTTGCCAAATGATAATTTTGTAGAAAATCCTAATTTACACGCTTCCATAAACCAGTATAAACTCAAGTTCCTGGGCTCAGTGAATGGCATGAGGGAATTTAAAGAATTTTTGCGCCACACATCCGGCTTTCGTTTGCTTAAATTTTGGCTAGATTGCGAATTTTACCGCGATTCAATGCAGGACTATGACCAAATAGACAACATGGCTACTAGAAATCGACTTTTCCGCGACATTAATGAAAAATATGTGTTTACATTTGCTAAGAAAATGCACGAAAAAGTGAGCAAAAATTACTTTGCTGGTCATGGCTTAAATCACAGTCTATTTGACCGTATACAGTATGATGTTCTCAGACGTTTAAGAAGTTACTGGGTGCCGCGATTTGTCCTGAACAAGTTGAAACAAAAAGGCAAAAATTACGGAGCTTATCCTTTACCTCCGCTTACACCAGATTACAGTCGCCAATCAACTTATTTGTCAGCACCTCCGTCGCGAAAGGGCTGCACAGAAGCTTACAAATTTGAAAACAAAACTGCTTTGCTAAACGAAGATCAAAAAAAGTTAACTTAACTTAAATTTTGTTTTAAATTTCTTTTTCAATATTTTTTCAATTTCCATAGGGTTCTGAATATGAAAGTAAGACACGCACTTTTGGCCGACAAAGATGCAGGAGGACCTTTTTTAAGATACATATCAGGGTAATTTAATCTTTTAAATATTAACTTTAAAGTAATTTTAATATATGTTTTAAAAAATAACTAAAATTGGAATTGAAATTATACAAAAAAATATTTTAAATTCATTTGGGTTTTCTTCTATAAAAATTTATTAGCTTAATGTTTTATTTTATTTGGTTTATTTATTATTTTAGTTTTACATGTCAAAAATTTAATATTAAATTTTAGGATGAAAATTTTAAAATTTTTTTTAGAAAAATTAAAGACTTTGATTTTCTTTACAAAAGATATCATATAATTTTTTTATATCTCTGTCCCTAATTTGTTAAAAAAATTTTGAAAAATAGCCACTTTAGTTTAACTTCTAGAATATGAAGCTGCGATATTAAATCTTAAAACATTCAACATTTTTTATAGAATATTGACCATATAAATAATTGGGAACAAAATTTTTTACCTAAAAAACATAAAAATGTTGTTCAAATTGATTTAATAATTGAATAATTAAATCATTTTTTTTATTTATTGAATACATTTATTTATGGGCTAATAAATTTATCCTGAGTATATTATTTAATCTATTTATATATTAGGTATTATTAGTGTTGTAAATAAATAGCATTTGAATTTACTTTTAAATACTTAAATTGATTTTTAAATTTGAGTTTAAATTTAAACAAATTTTTTATTTGAGTTTAAATTTAAACCCAGAATAATAATTAAATTTAAATTCAAATTTTAATCATAATTTAATTCAATTCAGAATTTAAAAAAGTCAAATTATTAAGCTTTCATTTGAACATCAAAACGAAAATTTAAATTTATTTTGGTGGTTTTTATAGTAAGTGTATTAATTCTAAAACGTAATTAACAAATAAATTCTAAAAATAAAGTTTTTTCCATTTTTTTCTTTTTCCAATTATTATTTTTTTTGTTCAAGGTCTTAGGTCAACAATATGTAAATATTATTTTTTATTTTATTAAAAACAAATTTATATTCTTAAAAATGAGTCAAACTCAAGATTTTTTACAAGCACCTTTTACTTTTCGATCGATAAACAAAAAGCAATACATTAAAAGATCTCTTACCACAATAATTCAATTAAAGTTAGAAAATTTTAGTAAATAAAAATGCTGATATTTCACTGTTGAATATAGTAATACAAATTACTCAAGCAATATGCTTGGTCATTTGAAAAAAGAGCATGCTATGGAATTGGGATATCAGCATAAAATTTTAGTAGGTTTTAGTTTTATCCGAAAATTTAAATTAGTCAAATTGCTTAAGTAATTTTAATTAAAACATAATTTAAATAGAATTTAGAATTATTTAAGTTAATCTTGGAATTTAAATATTTTTTGAGTTTAAATTTTAATCCAAATTTTATTTTAGTTTAAATTTGAATTCAAATTTTATTTATGTTTAAATTTGAATCCAAATTTAATTTTAAATTTAAATCGAAATAAATCGAATAATTTGTTCAAATCGCCAATTTGATTTACAACACTAGGTATTATGAATACCACAAACGTAAGTTTTGGGCATCTATTCGTGAAGTATTCTTCAAAATTTAATAATTTTCAAAATTCGTTAGAGTATTTTAAAATTTTTAACATAAAATGAATGGTAAAAATGAAAAACGCATTAAATGAATTTATTTAAATGTAAAAATGACATAAATTTATTAATTTTTTAAAATTAAATTAAAGCCATAAAAAAGCTATATAGAACTCAAAGTCAAAAATTTTGATAAAATAGTTTTCTTTTTTCATTGATTTTGTTAAACAACCATGAAACTGTCTAATTACTGAATTCTGAAAGTTTTTAAGTATTTTTTTTTTATTATTATAATCATCTTTTAGATTAAATTTTATTTTAAAGAGTAAAGGCTAGAAAAATTAAAATCAATTAAAAATATTAAGAACACATTTAGTAAAGGAAAAATATTTTTATGTGTTGATTAAAATTTAAAAAATTTTTTTGATAAATTTAGTTTTATGCGCTATTTTTTTAGTTTCACTTTTTTATTTGTTTTTAATCCTCACCCTTTAAAATTCCCGTAAACTCCGTTATAATTAATATTATTATTTATGAACAAGTTGAAAAAAAAGTAAAATTAAATTAAAACCCTAGTAATATTTTTGGGTTTTATCAACAACGCTAAGTTTATATAATTTTAGAAAATTTAGAAAAAATTAGGAAAAGTTTAAATAGACCAGTTTTCTGGTTGTCAATAAATCAAGTAAAAATTTTGAATATTTTGATATTTTTTAGTATTTATTTTTTTACAATAATAAAAAAAATTGTACCAAAAATCTTAAATGATAATTTTAATTCCTTAATAATTTAAGAAATTGTCCAGAGTACCTTCCATTAATTCTTTTTTGGTATGATGTCTGTGATTTTCATAACGCCGAAGCCATAGGCTATGACAAAAATTCGAGATTACAGCACGCTTGGGCGATTTTCAACAACTATTTGAGCTCGACAGCTCGTTTTAACATAGGCATATCGAAAGAAGTTTCAGAAGAGGCTCGAAAATCTCTGCAAAAACAGTCAACTATGGAAGGCCAATTTGCTGATGAATTGGACACCAATTTATTTCAGCCTGTGATGGAGCAAATCGTGCCATATTTAGAAAATAGCTGGTTACAATTCATCAAAGATGATGTATTAAAATTCACCGAGTAAATAAATATATTTTTAAAAGCCTGTCTTAATTTTTTTTGTTAATTTAGATCTAGATTGAATGTGATTCAAAGAGATGACCAAGATGATGAGGAAAATCTTATTGAAAATCTTCATGAGCCAGAGATTAGCATTGAAAATGGTCAAATACACCTCAAAAGAACTCGAATCATTGACATGATTTTCAACAAGAATAAAAAAAAAAAAGAAGCAGCAGCCAGGAAAAAAGTTCTTACCGAGGAGGAAAAGCGCGAGCGAGCTGAACGAATAAAACAGATGGAAAATGAGCGAAAAAAAGCCCTAAAAGCGGCAGCAAAACGCGCAAAATTAAATAAGCTCAGCGTTGTTGATGAAGAAGACGACCAAGTAAGTTTTAATAAAAAAGCTTTTTGATTATTAAAAAAATTAATAAAAAAAAACTAACATTTTAGTTTAGTCGTAAAAATTTTAAAAAGTTATCTAACATGATTAATAATAATAATTTGGTGAGTTCTAGTGGATTCATGAGTCTAAATAATCTTCAGAACAATAGCCAAAATGGCTTAGGGTTTAATAATTTTAGGAATAGAATGCTTTCTACTGCGGTAAGTAACGCTCTTTTAAATGTTTATCTTTGCATGTAATTGTTGTACGCTTTGCTGGTCAATTATTTTTTATTTTTACAAATAAAGCTCAATTTATTTATTTTTAAACAATTTATTTATTTATTTTTAAACAATTTAATTTTAGCCTTAGCTTTTATTGAAGAAATTTTAATTCAAATTTTTAATGGTTTATTTAATAGAAAAGCTCTGAAACTAATGAAAAATCGGAGAGACGCTCCAAAAAAGGCCTCTCTTTTGCCACAGACAGAAGCGCACTATTCGAAAAAGTGTTCTCGAATAAAAAGTAATTTATTTTATTTGTATATTTTTGTATGTTTGAATTCTAGTTAATTAATTGCTATAAAAAACTCTGCAAAAAATTGCGTATTTTTATTTTGGCATCTATTATGACGTTCTTAGAAAACGTAGAAAAAATATCTCATAGAATATTGATAAAACTACACAAAACTTAAAGAAATATATTTAATAGAAAAAACATTTGATTGAAAAACACTTAAAAAAAATTGATTAAATTTAATTTTCTAAAGTTATTTTAAAGAATAAAACAACAAACTTAATATAAATAAGTTGATCGTGAAATTAAGTTTTTCGATAACAATTTTCATTTTTATTTTTAGAAATTTTTAAATATTTTGTCAATTTATTGACTATGACCAAAGATTATTGTTCAATAAAAAAAAATTCCATCATAAGTTTTCTAAGAATTATTTTTTCTTTCAAAATTTTTTTATTAAAATAATTCTATTAACGTTCGCTGATTGAAAATATTTCCTTAAATGTGGTTCTAAAAAATTTTAAACTTGACTCATATCCTATGTTTTTATGATCAAAATTGGCGTTTTTTTTTTTAGATGGAACCATAAATCGAACTTATTAAATTTATTTAGAAAAATTAAAATTTTGGAAAAATAGTTAATTCGAAGTTTCAAATCAAATTTTAACGATCATTCAAATATTTAAAAACTTAATAAGTCATACGATTTTGATAATTTTCAAAAAATAAATACTAAAAATTACTAGAACTTTATGTTTAATAATGGTTAATAATAGAATAGAATTTACATCAAAATGATTGATCACTAATCTATTTAGCAAAAACAATCAATAATTTAAATAATTCAGGTACAGTTAATTGAGAAATTCAAGTTCATCTTTTGCTTTTAAATTCATTCATTCAAACAAAAATAATTTTATTTTTCAACTAAGACAAATTATAAATTTTAATTTTAAAACATTAAATTTTTTTGGTATCCATGAATTTTCGACAAGTTAATTTCGACAAATATAATTTAGAACATAATTAATTCGACTGAATTCGACTAAAAAATAATCAAGTATATTTTCGCTGTATGCTTTTTCGACCAAAAATCATTGGAGAAAATTAAAAAAAAATGGATAATTAAGCTTAGAATTAAATTTAATACGATCATCACGTAACAAAAACAAAAACTAAATAGTTGTCTAATTAATTACAAATTTGAAGAAGTTTTGTCTTTTTTAAAATTTGTTTCTAATTGTAAATAATTGAATTAAAAAAAAAAGAAATGTAAAAAAAATATAATGACTTTATAGATTTAATTGATTTTTCTTTAGTAATAAATTTTTGTCTAAATTATTTTTGTCTAAATTTTATCTTGTCGAGTTTATCATTTGCCGAAATTAATTGTGTCGAAATTAACACTTTTTTGGTCAAAATTATCTTTGTCGAAATTTACTTGTCGAAATTATAAGGTTCGCGCGGAGAAAAACTACAGCACTATCTGAATTTCGGCAAACCGACTTTAAAATATTAATCTGCATACTTGAAAACCTTGAAAACATGATTTTTTAGGTATTGTCAAAAAAAATAATTTTGATCCCATCCCCCTCAAAGATCGAAAAAAAAACAAAAGTTAGTTACCTTTGAGCTAAAATATCTCATGTTCTAATAGATATAACCTTATTAATATATATATATTCTGAAAGCAAATAGTCTCATCTACAAAATGGTGTATTAACTTCATCTATTGTATTACCAATAGATCGATATTTTGGCAAAAAATGGTAAAAAAATGGTATTTTTTCACTATTTTTGTATCTAGTCCGCGGTTTACCCCCCGACCCCTACTTTTTTTACAGATTCTGAAACTAGAGAAAATTCTGAACAAAATGTTGGGACCACTTTTTTTATTTATTGAATTTAAAGCCAAAAAAAAATTGAATAAAATGAGTAATTTTGTTTGAAACTAATTTTTGAATAATCATAATTTTTTATTTTGTAAAACGTCAGAATTAAATGTCAAATTAGTTTCCTTGAATTTTTAAATTTTAATCTAATAAAGAGATTAAAATTATTTTTTTTAACAATACCTAAAAAATCATGTTTTCAAGGTTTTCAAGTATGCAGATTAATATTTTAAAGTCGGTTTGCCGAAATTCAGATAGTGCTGTAGTTTTGCTCCGCGCGAACCTTACTATACTAAATAAATTTGTCGAAAAATAGCATATCCAATTTTTTTATTAAACGCAATTAAAAAATTTAAAACTATTAAAATTCTAAAAAGGGATATTTTAAAATTATATATATGAAAAAAGCTTGACATAACATGTCAAATAAGTGATTAGGAACAAAATTATTTATTTTCTTTTATTAAAAAAATATAACATTTTATATTTTGATCTTTTGATCTTGATCTCAGCTTCAGTTTGCCAAAAAATAAACTATTGAACATAAAACTTAGACCCTCCAATTTTTTGACAGATTGATTTTGACTGCCCCTTTAGACTATCGTATTAATATTCTCTACTTAATACAATCAATTTTGAGTTAAAAATTAAATATTTAAAAAAAACATCTTATTAAAACTTTAATAATGTTCTTTTTCTATTATTTAAGTATGATGCAATTATTTCGTAAATTTGTCTTCGATCTTGGCCAAAAAGATCAATTGAACAAATTTAATGCAATGGTTGAAGCCAAACAATATTTAGATCATGATGAACTGCAAAAAAAAAACGCAATTTCGAACATAATGTCAAGAGTGTATTTGGATCCAAATTCGAAAAAAAATCTCCTTCCTCTATCTGATCGCTTAAAGCAAAAACTTCACGCCGATTCACCTTCAGACTCAAAGATGTCGAATAGACCAAAAACTCCATTTATGCTTGCCATGGTCAGAGAGTTCCGCAGCGGCTTAGAGGAAAATTTCCAAAAGTTTTGTGAACAATACGCAACTGAGTTTAGTCTCTCAAGTCCGGAGGAATTCGCTCTACTAACCCAATCGGAGCTTTTAACCCTGCTAGGTGACAGCTATAATCCTAAAGATTTTGACTTTGACGAGAAAGGTGAGGGAAAAGCGACACCATCTCGCGAAGATAGAAACGAATTTTCAAAAATTTTATATGAATGGTCAATCGGTAAAAGTGCTGAGAAACTGTATGGTTTTTTTGCTCATTTGGGCGAACATGGACGCAAAGATGGTCTGCCATTTTTAGAAAAAGATCTGTTGTTTTGTATTGACTCGATTCGACTTAAGGAAATAAATGGAGATGATGTCCTCAAGCAAAAAGCTCAGGTTATGATAGAAATTTATCTCGAGTCTCAGATACCACCTTCTATTCAAATTGATGCAAGTCTGGAAGTTAATCAAAAATTATTGAAAGCTGCAAGTAAAATAGCCCAAGGAAATTATTCATCGGTAGATTTGGCAATTTTTGATGAAGTAAGGACTTCGTTTTACAAAGACTTGCTTCCGTATTGGGCCGGCTTTAAAGCTATCTTTAAAGAAGACGCTCAATTGCAAGAAACAAAACAGGACAAAATTTTAAAAGAACGGTTAGATGAGTTTTTAAATACAAAAAATCCTTCGCCAAGTGACTTTAAACTGCCGCCATTAAGTCCACAGCCCATGATTTTCAGTCCCAATATGACAAACTATCGACAACATACTGGCATTTCTCAGAATATGAACATTACTTTTTCAATAGCAACTGGTATTAAGTACAGGGATGAAAAAGCTCAGAATCAGATTGGTGGAAGAAACAGTACTTCGATTTCAAATGAAAGAAAAAATTCTGGTGCCTTTCAGCAAATAATCATAAAATAAAAATTAATCTTATTTTTTAAATGAACCTATTTCTATTAAATATTAAATATTATCCATTAAATATTTAGAAATTTATTAAACATTTTCCAATCTAAGTTTGAACCAAGTTAAATTAAATTTTTTTTCAAATTTTTTATTAATTAATTTAAATTTTTACAATTACAATTAAAAATTTATCTTAACTTTTGATTAATGAAGAGCATCAACTCACCTTTCCTCAATAGAAAGAATTTAATTTTTTTTTTTAAATAAGTTAAAAAATTTTTTACTGACTTTTAACAAGACTTAAGGCAGATAGGTAATTTTTTGAATTAAAGAACACTTTTTGCACACCAAGTCTCCTGCTCGTTACATCGAAACTCGTTATATCGAAATCCGATTAAAAGAGATGGACAAAAAAATTTTTGATTTCTAAAATTTTATTAAACAAAAATAAACAAATGGTTGACAAAATAAAAATTACTTGAAAAAATAGATGTTTGTTTTGTATTGCATTTTTATATCTTTGAACTTTTTCAAATCAAGACAACACTGATTTAACGACACCATCGTAACTGGACAATTTAATTCTTTTTTTTTTAGGACCGCATAAGTTTTTTTCATAATGCTCTAAAACTTTTGCCTTAGAGGAAAGAATCGTTGATATTGCCGATGTGCTAGTTCCATTTTCTTTTGCGAGTGAAGTGTTAGTTACTTTTTGCTTGCTATGTTTATTTATTATTTCAAAAAATTTCAAAAAATTTTGCATTAACCACATCTGATGGCAACCTGTTCCATGTCTCGACAACTCTGTTCGTTAAGAAATTTTAGCGATGCCATCCTCTTTTGTTTATTTCCATTACCAACTTTTTATCACTTGATCTTCTTAAATTTAGAGATAAACTTTTGGCATAATTCACATCATTTAACAATTCTATATTCTCAACCTTGTGCACAATCTTATACATTTGGATCTAGCCATCTCTTAATCGGCGTTCCTCTAAGTCTTAATCAGATCTAAATCTCGAAGTCTTTCTTCATAAGGTTTCTCTTTTAACTGATTTAACCAATTTGATTGCCATCCTCTGAACCTTCTCAAGAATATTTATGTCCGTTCTAAACGAAGGCGTCCAAACATTGACTGCATATTCAAGATGAGGATGCAAAATTGAAAGAAGGCAAATAAACTTTTCGAGCTTACCAAAAAAATATGTTCAGGCATGCAATTCGATTTCTAAGATGCAGTATACTGCAGCTAAACATGTGACATTAGGAGAAAATAGTTTTCTTTTTGAATTCCTCTATTATTTTTTATCATTAAATTTTTTTAATATTTATTTTATTTATTTTTTTATTTATTTACTGAGCAGAGGCCACCAGTTGGGCCACTTTCGATACGCTGTAAAATAAAGCGTGTCGCTAAAAAAATAGAAATAAAAAAAGAAAAAATCATTTATACAATTGGTACAGAAAAAAAACAGAAGAGTCGTTTTAAATTCTAAAGATAAAAAAAAGAGGACAAAAATTAAATATAGTTAATATGAAATTGAGTTTTTTCTGCAGTTTTAGTTAGACCCTGCTCTGTCGATCAAATCTGGTAAACTTAAAGAGCATTTTTGGCATCTCCTCTCTATTCATGTGGCTAAATATCTCTCTAATTTTCAGTACTATATGATCTTCTTTTGAATCCCTCAAGTCAGTCTTTATTATGTATTTGTAGACGTTGCAAACTTCACTCCGCTCCAAAGAGCTGTCATCTCCTACAAAGCTTTTTAATTCGTATATTTCAGAAATGAAACTTTGATTGACTTCAATTGTTTCGAAAATTCTTAATGTATCCCTGGTGTAGGTATTTCGGATGAGTCTCTGATAGAAATCACATTTTAAAGTGTTGAGTCTTATAAATTTTTGAATTAAAGCAATTTTTTTAAATTAATTTTTTTTAATATTTATATTGACTGTTTATTGATAATCTAGTGATCAAATAATATAAAAAAACTGGTCATTTAAGGCTTATATTTATCTTAGTACCAAAAAATAATTATTTAGAACCAAAAATTAATTATTTTTAATACCAAAAAATAAAAATAAAAAATAATTATCTTAAAACCAGAATTAATTGCCTTTGAACCAAATAAAATCAATTAGTACCAAAACTAATCAATTAGTACCAGATTTTTTTAATAAGAAATTTCAAATTAATAAGAAATAAGAAATGTTCGATTTCAATATAAATGTCCAAGATAATATAATCGAAAATCAATCAATGGAATTTAATGTTCAACAAGATCTTATTGAAAATATTCAAGAGATAGAAAATCGATTACAATTACAATCTCCAAACAATTATTTAGAACCGCTTGAGTTTCAAGTAGATACAGTATTGACAAGTATTGATAATCAACCAGCAAAAAAAAAGAGAGGACGTCCAAAAACAGTTATAGAAGAAGACGGTGTTGTACAACCATTAAAAAGTGCAAAAGGTCGTCCAAAAAAAACAATTAATGATAATAATTGAAAAATAAAAAACAAATAATAGATAATATATAAAATATAATTGTTTTTTTTCTTATCTTATGTTAATTTTTTATTTTTAAATTTTTTATTTTTGGTATTAAATAATTATTTTTTGGTATTAATAATAAATATTTTTGGTTCTAAATAATTATTTTTTGGTACTAAGAAAAATATAATTATTTCTAATTCTAATTTATCCCAAATAATTAAGTAAAATCTATTTCCTACCATTTTATAACTAGTCTGATACACAACATGCAAGATTGATTTATCTGAAAATAAATATATACATCATTTTACATCCTTCCTTAATTATAAAGCCCGCTATCTAAACACGAGCCTGGTAGTATTACCAAGATTTCATTTATATTAACCTTGGATATTCAAATAAAGCTTTAAAATTTTATACTTATACTTTTTAATCCACTAAATAAATAGTTAAATATAATTTTTTAAACGTGAAAAAATCAAAATACATTTATTTGAAAATTAGCACATGATGTCCAAATAAAGAAAATAATTTTAGCATTAAGAGCACAATTTACAAAATAGAATACAAAAATAAAAAAAATTTTGAAAAAAAAAAATTCCATGAATTATCAGGCGTTCATGCCATCATGTCAAGTGCGAAAAATTAATCTATAAACCATTTTGTGCTTTATTTCTTTTTGAATACTTAAGGTACAACAAATCGCCGACTTCATTTATTGCTTCCAATGCTTTGTCCAACATTTCCTTGTTATGCGAAGCGCTTAAGCAAAACCTGACCCTGGACTCAGTGAGCCGTGTGGCTGGAAAGCCAACAGTGACCACTGCTATGCCACGCTTAAGCATCTCAACATTAAAGGCTCTAAAATTTAAAAAATTAAAAAAAAAAAAAAAATTTAAATAAATCCACCTTATTTTAGCGGGCATATAGAGCATTAGCGGAACAACAGGCGAATCATTATTTCCATACACAATGAAGCCCATTTTAAGCAAATTTTCCCTGAAATAATGACTATTCCAAGCCAATTGAGCGATTCTTTTTTTTCCCTCATCAGACCCGTCCTCGCCGGAAATTATTCTCAGCGAGGTAATAATTTGCTCGGCCACTGGGGCACTCATACTCGATGCATAGCAATTTGCATGCGAACAAGTCCTAATATGGTTAATCAATTGCTTAGAACCAGCGATGTATCCGCCAGCAGATCCAAAACTTTTGGTAAAAGTTCCCATTAGAATGTCCACATCATTGGGATCACATGACCAGTAGTCGACCACTCCTCGGCCATGCGGACCTATGGCTCCAATGCTGTGCGCTTCGTCCAAGTACAAATAGGCCCGGTACTTTTTCTTGAGCTCAATTATTTTTGGCAAGTTAACTATAGAGCCTTCCATACTGTACACACCCTCGACAACAATTAAAATTTTTTTCCACGGACGGCTAGTTCTTGGCTGTCCATAAACAATTGAGTCTTTTAGCTTTTTTTCCAAGTCCTCCACATCATTGTGCTTGAATACTTTAATGGCAGCGCCGGACAATCGTGCGCCCAAAACTAGCGAGCTGTGATTAAGCTCGTCACTCAAAATTAAACAACCCTTTTAAAATAAATTTTTTTTTAAATAAATAAAATTTTATAAATATCAAATTTTCAATTACTTTTCCAACCAGATTTGGAATATTGGTGGAGTTTGTAGCAAAGCCCATGCCAAAACAAATCGAGTCTTCGACTCTCAGATACTTGGCCATTGTTTCCTCAAGTTGCTTGTGAATTCTCAAAGTTCCGAGCTCTTGTCTCGGCGAACAAGCACTAACACCCATTTGTCTAATAGCCTCAATTGAATTCAGTGCACATTTTCCATTATTTTCCGCAAAGCCTAAGTAGTTGTACGAGCCCAAGTTCAAGACCTCAATGGTTCGGCCACTTTTCCTAAATGTCCAGTTGAAATCATCGGACACTCTTTCGACCAAGGATATTTTGGCGCCTGGCACAGAGCAAATTGGACGGTTGAAGCAGTCGCGGATTCTGGTGTACAAGTTGCGGGTGTAGAAGCACTCATACTCGGAAAATAGAGGAACAAAGTCCTTGGGGTTGGGGTCAGTGGCGCCTTTTTTTGTCTCAAAGCCTGAGTAGCGCATAAAATCGCGCAGCCATCCGAACACATTTAGAATCAAATATCCCATGTAGGTGATCACTGCCGCCCATAATGGCGCCTCTTCAAATGACTCTTGAACTTGGCGCTTCGGATTGCAGGCAACCTCCGGGGTCACTTTGTCTCTACTAAGCTCAACTAGACTCTCTTTTGGCTTCATCTGTATATTAAAATTGGAAAAAAATTAAAAAATATTTTTTTAATTTAACAGGTAAAGAATTACGTCATTGTTTGGATCAACACCTCCGAAGTCGTCATTTAGTCGTTTGACTAAAGTTTTTAGCTCGTTGCTAGGCATTGTCCTAGTGTAAGTTGTAGTAATGGTAGACAGTTTTGTAAATTGTATGACGATATTTATTTTTTAGATTAACTAAATTAATTAGGAAAAAAATGAATAATTGAGTCTATTTTTAACCAAGTATTCACTTTTCTATGGGGCCTTAAAAATAAAAATATTTTAATTTTAGACAAAATGGAAGCACCACAATAAATCATGGTCATTAAAGCAAATTAATTAATGAAATA
Organism: Brachionus plicatilis; assembly: GCA_010279815.1. Lineage (NCBI taxonomy): Eukaryota > Metazoa > Rotifera > Eurotatoria > Ploima > Brachionidae > Brachionus > Brachionus plicatilis. Next base: position 1,194,678 of record QEOQ01000041.1, read on the forward strand.
TTTGAAGTAATTTGCTAGAAAAAAAAGGTGAACTAATGAGAGAATAAATTATTGTTTCGTAATCAAATTCAGATTTTAGCTCGAAGAATTTTTATTTTTTATTTTTCTTGTCAAGCTAACTCGATTAAATTTTTTTGTTCCAAGTCGGCGTCGGGATTTAGTCCAAATTTTGCTCAGAGCAAAGAAATTTAAAGAATTTTTGATGCACTCGAAATTAAGAAGAGGCGAAAATTTCATTAACAAAAACAAATTTTATTGCTCTGGCTCAATTTGAATTTTTTTACCTGTTCTCCCAAATCATCTTAGAAAAAACGAAAGCAAATATTTGAAAATTTAGTGCCTAAAAATTAGTTGCTATGAATTTATACATGACTTTATTTGCATTTAATTTGCATTATCTAATTAAATCGAAATTCCGGTTGAGTCATACATTAAAAATTTTAATTAAAAATCACACATTATTTGAAATTTAAATTAAAAAAAATCTTGATTCACCAAAAAGTCATTCGGCCATAGCCCAATTTCTCTCTTTTTTATCTACTCATAATTTTTTAAAATTCATTTAGTATTAAAAAATTAACTAAATTTAGAAAAAAAATTTTTTCCTTTAAGACTTATAAATTGTTTTATTTAAAAATCCTTTGACTGAAAGAGCTAACTTGATTAAATTAAAAAATTCTTCCCAAGTTCTCCATTGAACAAAAATATTTTTTTAATTTTTAAACAGACTATTTAATAAAATTTTTCCAAAAAAAAAAATTTTTTTAAATCTTTTATTTTTAAAACTATCAAAAAAACTAATCAATTTATTTTAAATCAGCATCAAATAAAGAATTTAATGCGTCATTTAGTCATAAAACAAAATTGTTAAGACCTAAAACGAGCTGGACTAGGAAAATATAAAAAAACAAGCTTCTTTAATGAATAATGAAAATGAGTCCTAAGAGGTTTACATTAGTTTTTATACTGGGATTGCCGTGACAATTTGAAAGAAAATGCTTAATCATAATTTCGTAATCAGTTCTGGAACAATTTGAGCAAAAAGTTCTTTAAAATTTTGTTGTTAAAAAAATCCTAGCAACAAAATATTAAGAAGAACCGCAATTAAATCATTGCCAAAAATAACATAGTTGGCTTATATGCTTATGTTTAGAGCATGTGTCGCTCGATTTATATTTAAAATTTTTTTTTTAAACATAAAATTTAGCGCAACGTAGCATGATCAAGCATTTGAAGTTTTAAGTTGATGCTTCAACGAGTCCGAATAGTTGTCAAATGAAAGAGTTTTTAATATACATAAAATAGTATCAAAAATAGAAATTTCCATCGTGCCAAATAAACGTGAAAATAAAATATTTGAAAATAAAAGTTTATAATTTTTGAGAATTTTCTAAATTCTTCTTTCGACATTATCTTCAATTTCAATTTCATTCATCTTTGTTTCTTCGTCGCGAACTTGCTTCAAAGTTTTTGGCTTATTGATTTGAGATGTACGCAAACCTGCCATATTACCACACTCATCGATCGCCTCCAAAGCCTGTTTAAATTTAAAATTAAAATATTTTTTTTAGGTTTAAAAGTTGGATTACTTTATCGAGCATTTCTCTGGTATGAGCCGCAGACAAGCAGAACCTGACCCTTCCTCCAGTTAGACCAGTAGCCGGAAAACCAACAGTAACCACAGCAATGCCTTTCTCAAGCATCAAACGATTGAAACCACTTAAAGTAAGGATTTAGTAAATTTTTATATAGACTCTTTAGATTTTCATCAAACAAAATTTTTTTTTTCAATTAAAATTATCTTAATAAAATAAAAATTTTGCTAGGCTTAAATTAAAGTTTAGTCAATTCAATTTTACATATCTGTTTTATTTATATTGATTAGATATTTTTACTTTTTTAATTAAAACTTAGAAAGGATTTTGATTTTTTTATTTGAAATTAAAGATCAATTTTTTAATGGATAAAGGGTGATTTTTTGATTGCTGCTAGTCAGTTTCTTTACTAAATTGATAAATGTATGAAACAAAGTTAAAATAACTTTAATTAATTTATTTTTAAAGATAAATTTTTTATTTTAAATCAAATCATTTGTTTTAATACAAGTTTAAAAATCAAATAAAAATAATTTATAAAGTATTGATTGACATTTTTTGATAAATTCTATTAAATTTAGATTGAAATAAATTCCGATTTCTAGGCATTAATGCTAGTTTTTATTTTAAAAAAACTTCTCATACAAAAAAATATTATTAAAGCCTTCAAGATAACATTTTTCAAAATTTAGCTTGTATTTTTTCAGATTTTAAATTAATCAGAATTTTTTTCTGGGCATAAAATCTTAGGGGAGTTAACTTTTTTTGGTTTTAAAAAATTCTTTTCAGTTTTTAAAAAAAAAAAGCAATACAAAAAGTTCTGAGGTAAATTTATTTCTAAGAATTGTTGAAATAGAAATTTATTTTATTGTTTCTAAAACAACAACAAAAAAAAAGAAAATAAGAGCTTATTATTAAAATTTTAGAATGCTAGCTACCAACCAGGTATTAAATATGAAAAGAAGGCAATTATATCAAAAATCTACACATATTTTCAAAAACCTCAATTTGTTTTCAATTCACCAAAAAGATGAACACAATTTTCTATTTTGATAGAGAGAACCCTAAGGTATTTTTATTTTGTGGAAATGTTGAAAAAAATTGATTACATAATTTTAAAAATATCTACTAAATTAATCATGGTAAAAAAAATTTACATTATAAATGATTTGTTTGCCATTCTTTTTGCATTTCAATAAGTAAAATGAAATTTTTTAATTTTTTATCTTGTTAGGGGCCATAAATTATCTTTAATTTTCTATGACGGTGTATTAAAATTTAGAAAAACAAAAATATAGAAGAAATTAAAAATAAAATTAATTTAAATTTTCATTACCTACTTCGTTTTATCAAATAAAAAACAATTGACCAGCAGAAATTGTTTAACATGAATTAAAAAAAATATTAAAATAGATATACAAGTGTGCACAATAGACTTTAAAATTAATTTATTAAGTGAAAAAAAAAAAAAAAAAGAAAAGAAATTATTTTTGTCTATTTTATTGGTATTTTATTTAACAAATTTTATTATCACTTTTGTACAATTGTAAATATACTAGTAATTGTAATAAGAGTATTGGAAGTCCACGATTGACGCTCAACTCCCAAAATCGCCCTAGTTGCGGCTTTCTTATTTAGATAAAAAAAAAAAATCTCAAATCTATTTTTAATACAGTTCTATATTTATGTTCATACTTATTCATTTATTGATAATTAATCAATTAAACGATCAAACTGCCTGGAAGCTTATCTTCTTAAAAAATTTGGCATTGTGAAATTTAGTACAAGAAACAAAAACAAAATATTTAAAGTGCCAAAGCTTAAGTTCTGAAGGACCAAAACATGTTATGTAAATTGTAGCAAATGATACGTTCTTTGTACCACCAATATACTGATTCTGCAAAACTCAGAAAAAAGTAAATTTGGGATATTGTATTATATTAAAAATCCAATTCCACTTTAAGTGGTGGTACAAAGGATGTATCAGTTGCTTCAATTTACAGTACATGTTTTAGTCGGTCCAGATTAAAGTTCTGGCGTTTTTTATATTTTGTTTTGTTTTTTGTACTAAAATTCACAATGTTCTGAATTTTGCAGAGTTATACAAAATTAGTATACTAGTGGTTCAAAGGATGTATCAGTTGCTACAATTTACAGAACATGTTTTGGTCCTTCAGAACTTAAGCTTTGGCACTTTTAATATTTTGTTTTTTATTTTTGTACCAAAATTCAGGATGCCAAAAAATTTTTTATTTTTACTTTTCTAAATTTTAGACGTGCCCCAATATTATATATTTTTTATAAACTAATTATTAAAAAAAACACATTTCTTCATTAACATTCACATTCAAGTCTTAAGAAATAAAAAAAAAATCTTACGCTATCTTGCTAGGCATGTATAGCATCACAGGTACAACTGGTGACGAATGATTTCCGTACACAATAAAACCCATTTTGATCAATTTTTCTCTAAAATAGTGCGTATTGTCAGCTAATTGCTTGATGCGTCTTATGCCTTCGTTGGTCTTGTCTAGACCCATGATGATTTCCAAGGTACGAATAATTTGCCAAGTAACCGGAGGGCTCATGCTCGAAGCATAGCAGTTGGCATGTGAATTCAGCTTGAGAAATTCGACAAGTTCTTTTGATCCAGCTATGTATCCACCAGCAGCACCAAAGCTTTTGGTAAAGGTGCCCATTAGTATGTCCACATCTTTTGAATCACATCCCCAATGGTCGATCACTCCTCGACCATTTGGACCAACTGCTCCAATGCTGTGAGCTTCGTCCAAGTACAAATAGGCTTTGTACTTTTTTTTGATAGCTATGATTTCGGGCAAACGGACTATGGAACCCTCCATGCTGTACACACCTTCGACTACAATTAGAATTTTTTTCCATGGTCGTCTGGTGACAGGGTGACCTTCGATGATTGCTTTTTTGATCTTTGCTTCTAAGTCTTTGGTGTCATTGTGCTTGAAAACTTTGATAGTTGCACCCGAAAGTCTTGAGCCGAGAACTAGCGAAGCATGGTTCAATTCATCGCTGAGTATTAGACAATTTTTTCCCACTAGAGTAGGTATATTCAAAGCGTTGGTAGCAAATCCCATGCCAAAAGTAACAGCAGATTCAACACCCAAAAACTCGGCTAATAGCTCTTCCAATTGTAATTGGCATTTTAATGTGCCCAATTCTTGCCTTGGACTACACGAAGCCACACCGTAGTCGCTGATACTTTGAATAGCTGCTTTAGAGCTCGGACCATTGTTTTCGGCAAAACCCAGGTAGTTGTATGAGCCCAAGTTAAGAGCTTTTACTTTTTTTCCAGTATAATAAAATGACCAGTTGAAGTCATCGGTTTTGCGATCAACTAGTTCCAACTCGGCGCCTGGTACACTGCAAATGGGTCTGTTAAAGCAGTCTCTTATTCTGTAGTAAACGTTTCGGGTGTAAAAACTTTCGTAGCTTTGATATAAAGGAACAAAGTCTGGAGGGTTGTTGTCCGCTGCACCTTTACGTTTTTCGATTCCTGCTTGACGCAAAAAGTCACGGAACCAACCGAATAAGTTGAGTACTGCATAGCAAATGTAAGTATAAATGGCTTGAAGCATTGGTGTATCTTCGAACAATTCATCATCGTATTCGGATTTTCCTTTCTAAATAAAAAAAAATAAATAGTGAATAATTTTAATTATCTTTTCTTCTCAATTAGTCTGTCTTTTATTTTAATTATTTAATTTTTCTTGGTCCTGTTTAGGAACATGTATTCTTTTATTCATATTTTATTCCATGGTCTTAGGCTTGATTTTGAATTATTAAAATAATTTTTTTTAATTAGAAAAAAAATTGTTTATTTTTAAATTTAATATATTTTCAAAGTTTAAGAATTTAAGACAATGTGAAATTTTAGTCCACAAATTAAAGTACAAAAAGTAACAACTTTATAATTTTCTTTCTAATTGTGCAAAAATGGTTCTGTAAAGAGTACAATATTGTACAAATTTGTACAAATGGATTCCAAAATCTGCAAAAACTTTCCAATTTATTGCATAGTTTAATCAAGTATTTTTTGGTGGTATGCATTTTAAAGAAAATCTTTACAGAACCATTTTAGCACAATTAGAAAAAAAATTTTAAAGTTTTTACTTTTTGTGCTGTAATTTTTGTACTAAAATTTCACATTGCCGAATTTAAGACTTTTATACAAATTTTAGATTCATTCATTAAAATAATATTCATTTAAGCAAAAAAAAATTTGAACAAACTTTTTTTGCTTAATCAGCACGAAAAAAATAAAATCTTTGGGTTAAATTGTAGTGTCTTTTTTTCCAAGGAAGAATAAAAAGAGAATTTTTTTTAAATACTAAATCGTTTAAGTTTGGTTTGTATGGAAATTGGCTTTAAAATAAATATTAGATAGGTTCTGTATGTTGCATTATATAAGGCCTAAATAAAAATAAGTAAAGAATTTAATTTTTACTTTAAAATTAAAAAAACAACGTAACATAAAAAATACAAATAAATTTTTGATTTTTAATAATTTTACCCTTATTTTAACAATTTAATGAAAAAAACCTAAATTTTTTTAATTAAAAAAATTTTCTTTTTAAGTTTTAAATACTTTTTCGAATATCTTTATTAAATTGCTGAATCAAAATATAAAAAATGTCTGTTTATTTTTGCAGAGTTTTTCGCATAATAGAAAAGAATTTTAATTCGAAAAATTTCGCAATTATTTTTGAAGTTTTAATAGGACAGAAAATTAAAATACTTTAACATTTGAGCTCCAAATCAAACGAATGAACAAGGCTAAAAAAGCTTGTCACTTTTTTCTATAGTTCTGTAAATTAAATAGCTAAAGTCTGCTGATGATGTGCAACATACATTTGAGTCAAATTTATCAAAATTTAAATTATGCTAAATTTGCAGAGAATGTACCAATTTTTACAAATCCTTTACATGGCAAGTTCTTTTCAATTATTGGATTTTTAATTGTATCCTCATGCAAAAGAATTTAGTTCTAGTAATCAAATTAGTTTTTTTCTTTTTCTTCTTCATAAGGTAATAAAAATACAATAAAAAAATAAAAAAATACTCTCATCTAAAGGATAAAAATCTTTCTAAAAATTATCATCTGATGGACACATCAGAAAAACATTTGTAAAGTTACAAATTATTTAATTCTCTGTCATTTAAAACCTCTCTAAATTAATTTAAATAATTTCAATTATTTTTAAATAATATTCAAATATTTGATTTGGATGCTATCTTGAAATCCTAGAATTCATTTTAATTAAAAAAAAAAGAAAAAAAGTATTTTTTTAGAATCATCGGCTTAATCATAGAGAATATTTAACTAATTGTACAAAGTTCATTTTTTTTTGATTGAACATGCTTGGTAGTTGATAAATTTTGCAAACAAATAGACTTCAATATTTAGCTATAAGAAATTATGTCAAAAACATAAAAATTCTTATTTCAAATTTGTAATTTAATACCCGATTAGTATTTAATTTTTTCTAATTAACTAAATAAATTAAAATTTTGTGTCACCTTGGTACTTTTTTCTGTTAAGCCTTTTTGGAATTGAGTTTGCATTTGATTTGACAGCTTCTTTGGATCGTGGATCACTCCATTGTTTTCCACCTGAGTCTTGTTGATTACTAAATTGTCCCTAGTCATTTTTATCTAAATTTAGAAATTTATCAAATTAAAAAATTAAAAAATAATATGGTTATGGTGTAAATATTTCAGAAATTTATTGGAAAATTTAAGGTATGGAAAATAAAAATGATTTGCCAATGGGAAATATCTCAAATAATTATCAATAACTAGCATAAATTTATCGATCCTAGCTACTCAGAATTTAAAATTAGCTTAAAAATATTTATGATAAATTTTTTGTTGGGAATTCAATTCATGGATGTTGGCTTGAAAACAAGTCGATCACCAGAATTATTTCTATTTCATAAAAACAACAAGAACAAAAAACAAAAATAAAATATCAACATTTCTAACTAACCAAAAAAAAATTGAATTTTTAATCATCGCTTTATGTGAACTGGTTTATGCATTTTTCGCTTCATTTTCATATTTAAAAAAGGTTTAATTTATTTCAAATTATGTAGGAAGACAAATGCAAATTAGATTTATCTTAACACTTAAAAATTGCAAGATTTTTAACCATTTACATAAAATTTTGTTGACACTAATACCTTATTTGAATATATCAAGCTAATGCAGCTCTACCACAATTTAAAAAAAAAGAAAAACTCATTCAAGAATCAAAGTTTTTTCATTGAGACATAAATTAGCTAAATTTAATTAAAAAAAGCGTTTTCAACGCGGTTTTTGAATCTTTTCAATTTTTAAAAAAATAATTAAATTAACTTAAAAAAATAAGCTTTTTCGTGACCAGTCAATTTTTCTTGTTAATTCAATAAGAAAATACAAGAATTAGAAAAAAAAAACCAGAGCCAAATTAAAAATAACAAAAAAAATATCTGAAACTGAGATACTTTTTTTGCTCAATACAAATACTGAAAAATGTCTTCACAAATATATTTTAAAATTTAATGCTTACTAGACAACAAAAAAAATTGAAAAATAATTAATTTTTTTTTCAAATCTTAAATGCAATTAAAAATTCTTAAGTTTTTCCAAGTTACTTTTCATTAAATAAATAGCAAGAGTAACAGACATAAATTAGGAAACAAAATTATTTTTAAAGGGAATGTCATAAGAAATATTATTTTAAAATGCCTTGAGCTTAAGCAATTTTTTTTGTAATAAACTATTAATGTGATTCATGTTCGTTTATTAAAACTTATTTAAAAATAAAAATCATGAATTGTTAGCTTTTGGAAAAAAATATTACAGAAACCTGGTAACCTGGCAATTCTTTAACGTTTTATTTTTTCTTAACCTTAAAAATATATATTATTTAAAATGGCAAAAAAAATCACTTTTAGTTAAAGTAATTATTCCATATTTCTTGGCTATTTATTTTATTATATCATCTTATATATTAATTTAAAATAGAAAAAACATTTTTTTTAATTTGATGAAGTCTTTTGTTATTTGAAAAATAAAAATAAAAGATTACTAATTCATGCATTCATGTATGCATGAATAGTGTTGATATTTACTAGCTTCAAATATAATTTATCTTTCAAATCAGGTTTTTTTAATTACTTCAAATAGCCATGCTATCTCATTATTAGTTGACATTTTTTTATCAAAAAGTTAAGTTGAATAAAAATAATAAATAAAACCGAACATTGTGGATATCAGGGTAAAAGTGTAATTTATTGAAATAAAAACATTGCCAAATATATTTATGCCATTGCCAAGAAATTTTCCTGTTAAATTTTTTTTGAAAATCTCGGAAAAAAAGTTTTTTTGAGTTTAAATTTATTAAAAAAAGTCCAATTTTCATTATCATTATAATAGATGAAAGGCTACTTCAAAAATCTTAGAACCAGAACTTAGGATTTGCTATTAAAGTAGTCATTAGATATTACTAAAATCAGACCATTCAAAATATTCCTAAAAATTTTTTAAGAGCTCGAGAATTGATTCAAATTAAAATATTTTGCAAAGTTAAATACGAGATAAATTTCTGGCTAGTTTTCTTTAGCATATCTTTTTCTCTTGTCTTTTCCTTTCAAATGGTTTAAATTTTTATAATTTACTAAACTTCATATCTGAACAAACTTATCAAAATAATAAATTCTGAAGCTTTATTTATTTACTTTTTTGTAAAAAGGCAAAAGGAGATTGATAACTCAGAGATTTAATCACAAATAAAATTGAGAAAAAAAAATAGCTTTACCAGTTAGTTCATCGTTTTGATTATTTTTATTTTGTAAGTAGATATTATTGTCATGGTAATCTAGAAAAAAATGAGTGCTGGCAAACAACTATGTCAAAATAAAAAATAACAAGCCAATGCTTTGGTAGTGACTAAAATTATAATAAATTTTGTTTTTTAAATTATACAACTTAATACTTGAATAATCATTGAAAAATCTTGTATGAAAATTAAATACTTTTGTATTATGACAAATAAATAGAATAAGAAAGAAAACTTTACTTGAAAATTTATTTTTTTGATAAAAAACTGGAATATATCTTCCAATATATGAATTATGTGTAAAATTAATCTGAAAATATTTAATTTTAAGGGAAAATTTTATAAAACATTTATCAATTTTTTTTACCAAAACCAATAAATACACTTAAGACCTACTTTTTTGAACTTTTAATCATGGCGACAATACCTTTGTCTTATGGATCATCTAACTTATTCTTGCATGTCTTCATTGAAGTGTTAAATTTTGAAATAATTAATCATGCTTTTTACATTGTGAGTTTATTTTATATTGAAAAAGCTTTGATAAAGTTTATCTATTGTCCTTATCTTTAATCAGAGACTCTTTTGGAATGATATTTCTAAAATTTTAGTTAGTCGTACGAGAGAAAGTATTATTTTAGAAAATCATAAAGGTAAAAAACAATATTGTAAATTAAAAAATTATAGTCATATGAGTCATTCACTAAATGATTCAAACTAAGCAGTTTGCATTTTTATTATGCTACGAGCTCTATTATTATTTAACTTCAATAATCTTATTTTGATTCAAAATAAGCTGTACAGAAAATTTTATTATATTAAAATTCATTATTGTTTATCATTCGTTGTTCCAAAGATAAAGAAAATATATAACAAAGATGTTGATAAAAATTAAAAGATTTAATAAAATGTCTTTTGTTATAGCTGATATGTTTTTTTTCTACTATATCTTTTTAAATTCCGAGAATTATAATTTAAAACTGATCTATTTAAAATTATTTTATTTTTGATGCACAAACTTAAATTCAAAAGTGATGATTGTAATTAAAATTTTTCAACCATGGAAAATTCTGGTTTTCGCTGACTGTATAAAATTTTCATTTGAAAAGTTATCAAAATGAATTTGCGTCAAGATGTCAGTTTAAAAAAAATACTTGATCATTGCTTGAAAAAAATAAAAAACCTTAGTCGGAAAATGCACTTTTTTATTTAGGAAAAAATTAAAATATTATTCAGCATTATTTTATAATGTTAGCATAAATGTCTAATCAAAATTAAATTTCTTATTTATTCCCCTAAAAAAAAAGCATTTTAGGCATTCTAAGATGACTGATAGAACTTAAGAGTCTTAAGTTTTAGAAAAATCTTAATTTCAAAAACAAGTTTAAAGTTAAGAAAAACTCAAAATTAGAAAAAAATTAAAATTTTTTTTCTGAAATCATGTATATAAATTATGAGAAAAAGAATATGTCAATACAAATTTGAATTTGAATTAAAATTTATTTTTTAAATTAATGATTGATAAAAAATTACCCATCTGTAGGATGATAGAATTCAGAAATAAAAAATTCAGGGTTATGCTACTTACTATGACTTGAAATTCGATAATTATCTGTTAATGAACTTTTTTAAACCATTGAAACATTAAGATTCCATTATTTTATTTTTTTCGAAATATTCAAAAAAAACTTTGAAGAAACCATGTTTTCAGAAACCAAAGTTAAACATGGTTTCTTCAAAGTTTTTTTTGAATATTTCGAAAAAAATAAAATAATGGAATCTAAAGTCAGCAAAAAATTTACTTTTATAAGAAATTTTAATATTACATAAAACTTAAAAATTAGAATCAAGCATTTTTTTTTAATTTTTGGCAATAAACAAAATAATTGATGAATAATGGATAACTCTGGTAATTTTTTTTCAGTAATTTTGAACAAAGAGACTTTTTGGAATTATGAGCTTTGTTTCTTTAATTATTAGTGCAATAAAAATAAGTCTAACTGATTGATATCCATTTTCATTACTAAACTTTTGTAATATTTGAGTCTAAGAACTTTAGAAATATAATTATAAACTTTCTTAGCAATAATGTGTTTAATCTAACTTTACTATAGGTGTCGTCTGTTTTTATTTAAGAAAATTTTTTAAGTAATTTCAGTTGATTTTTGCAAATTTTTATTCAATTTGATTCAAGTTTACAACGTTCTTTATCAAATTAATATAACAAAGTCATTTAGAATAAAATTTTGCAGGCATTTTTTGTGAGATTTTGTATTATGTAACCTATTCGAAAGGTTTTGAGTTTGAAAGCCATTTTATTAATTTAAAAAATAATGGAATTAATCGAAAAAAATGTGAGTAAATAGAATAAAAAAATTTTGTGAAATATTTTATTCAAAATGAAATAATTCTTTTTGTAATATTTTTATTTAAATTAACAATAAGCTTTAATTTAACAAGTCCAGAAAAGTCACATAAATATCAAATTGATTATTCAAAAATTAATATATAATCAAACAAGAACAAGAAAAAATTTCAGAAACTTAAGAATTTTTTTTAGGAATAATTTAATAAATTAAAAATAGTCTAAGCAGGTAAAAACAAAAAAATTCGATTTCTTGATTTTATTCGCATTTCTCTGCTGAAACAGAGATGTTTTAATAACCGAAATTAAAAATTAGAATATATTTTTTTCTTAATCAAAAGCATGAAACACTTGAAACGTTACTTAAAAAATAAAGTGAGCTAATGTTTAAGAAATTATAAATTAATTCTGAGTTAATGCTCAAACAATTTAAATAAATGCTACACTTTTATTCAAAAAATGTTTTTCTTTGAATCACAGGTGCAGTAAATAAGTTTTATTGGGATAAATAATAAAAAAGTAACTAAGGTTTATAAATCTAAGGTCTCTGTTTATAAAACCTATTTTAATTTGTTGATTAAATCAGTTTTTCGAACATTAAATACAAAAAATCTAAAAAACTGAAAGATTTCAAATGCGTAATTAAATTTCAGTGAATTTTTTGCAAATTATGATCCTTTTTAAAACAAAGCTTTGAAATCATTAATTTTTTATAACTAAGACATAAAAATTTAAACGCATTTAAAAATGTTGTTAGAAATTTGAAAAATGAAATTTGATCAAAAATTTTACCTTGCCCAATTTAGCCTAACTTCAGTAAATACTCTGGAATCTTAATTTCATACAGCATAATGAGTTAACGCTACAGAGTATTTGCAGAATAAGAATAAATTATTTTCAAACCATATTTAAAAATAATTTGAAAAAATTACTTAGTAAATGGAATAACAAAAAATCCCTTTAAATTATAAAAAAATTATTTTTCATTATAGATTACCTGGGAAATGCGAAATTTAAAAATTTTTTATATTAAAAGTGATTTTTTTTTAATCAAAATTTTCGAGAATTAAATTTACTCTTTCTTAATAATTGATTAAATAATCAAACAAGAAATAGTCTCTAAAAAATTAAATAAAGAATTAATATAATACTAATTTATTTAACCATACATTCCACGCTAAAAAGAGTTATTGAAAATCCAAATATTTCTTCAATTTGTCCATATTTTAACTTCCATATTTTAACTTTCTTAATTTCGTATTTTTTTAATAATATATTTTTTGAGGAATATAATCTATTTAATAAAAAAAAACTCAAAAATTTCAATAAATTTGATTTATAAAATTTCTTTTGAAAATCATTAAGATAATGAATAACAAACAATGTTCTGAATAAAAAAAATTTTAGTAATGGTCATTCACTAAATGATGCTAATTTTTATTATGATAAAAAAAAGTATAGAAAATTTCAATAATTAAATTTTTTTTTGTTCCGAGGGCAGAAAATATACAGCATTGTGAAAAAATAAAGAAACATTTGAATTTTTTAGCATCAATTTTGATTTGAACTGTCATAGAATGTGTTAGGACTACAATTTTGAGATCATTTTTTTATCGGCTAAGTTCTTTATTCTCTTAGATCAAAATTTAAAAAATTTCTTAATTGAAATGACAATCCATTCAAAATTGTCTCAAAATTATAGGCCTAGCCCATACTATGACAGTTCAAATTAAAAAATAGGCTAAAAAAATCAACCGTTTCTTAAATTTTTTCACAATACCGTAAAACTAAGATATGTTGTTAAATAATGTTTAAATTTTCTTTATTTTCCTCTTTTTTCTTAATTAAATAAAATTAAAAAAAAAGGAACTAAAGTTGTGATTAAAATCAGCCAGATTATTTTTTTCAGTTTTATTAATAATTTGAAAATTGGTAATTTTTCAGATAAAATGGTGATAAATAAAAATTAAAATTAAATCTTACCTCAATCATTTTGAAGAATTTATTTCGATTTCCTTGATTTGAAATTAATTTTATTTCTAAATTTTTTTTAAATATCTTAGATTTAAATGAAGCAAAAATCTACCCACACAATTTTTTATTCTTGTTAGGGGAAAAATAATATTTTGATTATTCTGAGAATGATTTTTTAAAATTTTATACTTGTCTAAAAAGAAAAACACACTAAATGAAAGCAATTATTTAGTTGAAATTAACAAATTTTTTGGGTTATTTTTAATTTCCAAAAAAAGTAGGAAAGACTGCCAAGTAAAATATAAATAAAACTAGAAAACTTGTTGTCATAGTGATCATGATTTTTTTTCAAATGAAGCTTGTTTGAAAAAATCATTATTTAAAAGGCTAATAAAAATTAAATCATTCGATAATAAGATTTTATCGTATGATTTTTAATACTTAGCAGATTCTCGATTTAATTATTTAGTGAAAATTTGAAAAAATGAGACTCAATACTTGAAAAATACAACGAATTTGAAAAAAAAAATTTTGAATTTAACTAATTAATTTTAAACATGATGGATTTATTTCTTATTTTATTTATTAAATTTTAAAGGAGATTTTTAAATAATTTTTACCAAACATTTTTATTTCATAAATTCAACAATATTTCTCAACAAGAAGAAAAATATTTTAAAAAACTTAATTATTCATAATAAACATTCTAAAAGACAAAATTAAATATATTAGATAAAAATTGATATTCATAATCTTTTCTTTAAAAAGTTCGTTTCTGATTTTAATTAAAATTTGAAATCTTTAAAACCAAACACTAAAGATTGTGAAATTGGCTTCGATTTCTGGATGACATAACTTTTAGAATGATAATAATCACCTCAGATGCCCAACAAATTTGAAAGCTTTAATATTTATTTTCTTAACTATCTTAATTATGTGACAAAAATTTAAGAGAAACTCTTGGATTCTGTAATAAGCTTTATAAATTTGTAAGGCAGTATATTTTTAGATTTACTTGAGATTTGCTATTTTTTATAGCGTTTTCTTGTTGTAAATTTTAATAGAGTGGCAGTGAACTTGGTAAATAACTAAATTTTTAATTTATTTATTTACTTTTATCAATAATCGTTTAAAAGGCGATGTAAAAAATAAATAAATCAATCAAAAAAAGTAAAAAGTATTAAATAAGACAAAGTTTAAGTGTTTTCTAAAAAAAAAGTGGAAAAAAAATATTTAATTTGTAATTTTAATTTTTTTTTGTTTCACTAATTATTTTTCATTTTGTGCTCTCTTTTTTATTTGTAGTAGATTTTTCGTTCTTAATGTTTTTTAAGTAAGTATCTTAAAAAAGAGTCTTAGAGTCTTCACAATTCTTCTTTAGTATGACTCCAAGATATCTAAATTTAACTACTTATTTTATTTCTTGATTATACATTCGTTGTTTAGTTTATGTACCTTATAGTTTTTCATCAAAGAGAATATACTGAGTTTTTTCAAAATTAAATTTTATTTCTTGTTGAAGTTAAATCAAAATGTTATGAGGAATACAAATAACATCCGCGTACATAACTTAAAGTCATTATATTTCACTGGTCGTCAGACTGATGGAAGAATATAGAGTAGGTTTCGAATCAAGACATATCGAATATCAAACTCGATTGTGTAAAAAATTTTTATCCAGAGCTACTAAATATTTAAAAATGTCTTACCTCTAGTTATTTCAACATATCGTTTTTAATGTTCTTTCCGACTTATTGTCTTTTTTTTTTAATTTTTTTTTATATTCTGAAGGAGCATTAGCTCGGTACAGATAAATAGATAAATAATTTAACTTGAAAAAATAGGTAATATATAGTTAACTAAATGTCTTAAATTTCAAATTGATGATAATGTATAAAAAACTACTTTTGATAAATATTTATTATTAAATTCAATTGAAAATTTCTGAGCGCTTATGAAAATCAAAAGGCCGCTTGATCACTGGCCGCCTAAATACACCATATTTCAAGTCACTCAGTTATTTATTTTCACTTGTCATTATATCAGAGTTACTTAAAAGTCCCAAAAAGTCCAAGTCATTAATGTCCAGATATGATGTCCAGTTGTTCCAACATTATGGTAAGTCCGGACTTTTTTTTAAATTTGCTAGATTAGGTTTCATATTAAAAAATTTATATACCTTTGTGTTGGCAAAATATTTGGGTCTATTCCCTTATGTGACCAATTGATCAAGTAATATGTGACCAAAAATTTTTTAGGTGATAGGTGACCTGATCACGAAATACGTGATCAAAATTTAGGTGAACAAAAAATGAGGAAAAAAATTTGAAATTTAAAATAAATTTATTTTGTGATCAAAATTTTTTTTTATGTGATCAATAGAGAAAATAGGTGAACAATTATGTTTTTATGTGACCAAAATCGAAAATACGTGACCAAAAAAATAAAAAAAATTAAAAAAAATTTAAGTCTTTAGAGTAAAATAAAATAATCTAATCTGCTCATATGAATATTTATTCCTCTTTTTTCAAAATATTTACCACAAAACTCACATTTAACTGGATCACGTTTCTTTAATAGTTTCAATTGATTCAAGAATATTTTACGTAATGCTTAAGGTTCCTGATAAATTATGTTTAAAAAAGTTTTCAAAACTTAAGTGAATTTCAAATAATTTTTTTTATGTGATCAAGACTAACATTTTGTGATCAATGTTGGAATTATGTAATCAAACTAAGAATTATGTGATCAAGGTTAGCATTAGGTGATCAATGATTTTATTAAGTCAATTTTTTTGTTCACCTAAATTTTGATCACGTATTTTGTCACCCGTGTTGGTCACCTATTACCTAAAAAAATTTTTGGTCACATATTACGTGATCAATTGGTCACATAAGGGTATAGACCAGAATATTTGGCATACACCAGAGTTTACTTGCTATTTTAGCATAAGAGTCTTCACAATTCTTCTTCAGTATTCAAAATTTTAAAGCGCATACTTGGACTTTTGAAAAAAAATTAAAAAAAAATTCGGACTTGTACTTGACTTGAGACTTTTAAAGAACTCTGCATTAAATAAAGATTAAAATCTTTAGTTTTATTTAAATTAAATTCTATTTAAGTTTATAAGATAATAATAGAAAAAAAAAAGATAACTTTAGTCATCAAAAACAAAAATGTGAACAAAAACATTTATTAACATAAAAATTGATTATTTTTTTTTATTCAATCTGCTGTCCATGTACTTGATAACAAATCCAGTGGTTGCTGTCGCCTATTTTGACTCGATGTAAGTGGAAATGTCTATTTCGTCTGGCAATTCAGTTATATTAACTACAAATCTCTCTTGTATCTGATTCAATATTCTCACATCATTCTCGTCGGACACAAAGGTGATGGCAAGACCCTTGGTGCCGAAGCGACCGGCACGAGCCACCCGATGCAAATAGGTGTCCGAGTCCTCCGGCATGTCGTAGTTGAACACAATGTTCACTCGCTCAATGTCCATTCCTCTGCCGAACAAATTTGTGGCGACCAGAATTCTTTTCTGAAAGTTTTTGAACTGCTGGTAGCGCGAGAGGCGTTCTTCCTGCGGCATGGTTCTGTGTATGGCTATGGCCGGAAAGTTCTGCTCGACCAACAGCTGGGCCAACGCCATGCATCTTTGCACTGACTTGACAAAAATGACCACTTGGTTGAACTCGAGCGCGTCCAGCAAGTCCAACAGTTTTTTGTTCTTCTCGCTTTCGGTCAATTTGACGTAGTGTTGTCTGAGACCGTGCAAAGTGAGCTTGGTCTCGTCGTCCACATACACTTCCATGGGGTCTTGCATGAACTTTTTGCAAATAGGTCTAATCTCCTTGCTGAGAGTGGCACTGAACATCATCACTTGTTTGTCATGCGGCGTCATTTTGAATATCTCTTGCACGTCCGCTCTCATGTCCAGTTGTTCCAACATTTTGTCGCACTCGTCCAGCACAAAGTGCTTTATGTGCTTCAGGTTGAGAGTGGCGGCGCGGACCAACGCAAGCACACGGCCCGGCGTTCCCACTACAATGTGGGGACAATTTTTTTTCAAGGTCTCCTCGTCTTTTTTGATGCCCACGCCGCCAAAGAACACGCCGACCTTGACAGTAGGCATGTACTTACAAAAGCGTTCGTATTCTTTGGATATCTGAAAGGCTAGCTCTCTTGTGTGGCACATGACAAGCACGCTGACCTGTCCATCGGACGGCTCGAGCTGCTGCAGGGTGGCCAGCACAAACACTGCTGTTTTTCCCATGCCTGACTTGGCCTGGCAGATCACGTCCATGCTCAGGATGGCCTGTGGAATGCACTCGTGTTGGACTTCGGACGGATGCTCGAAGCCGCAGTCCATTATGGCGCGCAGCAGCTCTGGCTTGAGCAGAAAGTCTTTGAAGCCTGATGAGTGAATTGAGACATAGGTTCCTTTGATGTCTTTTTTTGCCTTCGATCCATTTTGGGCTTGTGGCTCTTGTGGCTGTTCTTCTTCTTCGTAGTCAAGTAGTTCTTCGTCGGCCATTTTTCCTCTTTTTTAAAGATCTGTGTGTGTGTGAAGAAATTAGTGAATTTTTGGCCAGATATTGTGAGGGATTTTTATTTATAGTGTTTAGAATAAAAGATGATAGAAGGAATTTTGCTCAACTATTTGAAATTAAAAGAAAATATAAGAAAAGATTTTAGTGCATGAATGAAAAGATGGGATTTTAAAGTTTACGGACATTTTTGTTCGAGAATTTTTTCTTTGTGTATGTATTCTATAAATTTTAATTTCGAATTTTGTTTGAAAAAATGTTAAGTTTATTTTTTATGAATTTGTTTCAAGTGTTGATATTTGTCTTAGCAGTTTAAAAAAAAATGAATACTTATTTATATTTTTAATTATATTTTAGCCTTATTTTAACTGGGGTGAAGTTTTGACATGAGTTAATTAATTAAATGAATTAGTTATTTTGTTAACTCATGTTTTTTTTACTATCTCATTTTTTTCTGCTTCAATATTTTGATGAAAAGAAAAAATATTGCCATAAAAATAAAAAGTGTTAATTAATTAAAAAATGACTTATTCTCTTTAAAACTTGGCAAAATGTTATTTATTGTATATTTTTATATTTTTACATTTTTACATTTTTGAGAGAAGAAAAAAAAATCTTAAAATCAAAAAATCTAAAAAAATTTTCATTCAAGAAAAGTAATAATAAATTCGCAATTAATTAAAAAGGAGTTTTAGAAAAATTTAAATGTAAGAACCAAGGATAATTTTTTGAAAATCCCTTTTAATTAATTGCGAATTTATTATTACTTTTCTTAAATGAAAATTTTTGTAGATTTTTTGATTTGAGATTAATCAAAAATGTAAAAATGTAAAAATATAAAAATGTACAATAAATCACATTTTGCCTAAAACTTCTATAATTCCAAACAAAAGATCCGAAATGAAACCCAAACTTAACTAAAAAACAATAATTGAAAAAAATTAATTAAGTAACTTAAAAATATATTAAATTACTTAAATATTTAAACCTTAAACCCATTGCTGATAAAATTACACACTGCTAAAAATAAATACTTATACTATTCCTATTTTAAATATTCACTTATCCCAGACCTTGGAAAAAAAGGTGATAGATCCATCAAACAGAGATAAATACATAATATATAATAGATAATTTAAACTTATGTTTTGTTTCAAAAAAAAGTTTGGCTCAACTCGACAATATCAGAAATGACATGCTTATAATGAGTTTAAAAATATTCAATTAATTAATTAACTTTTTTTTTGTAAATTTTGCTTAAATCCTTTTTTTTTTAAAAAAAAACTTTAATTGAACAATTATTCTTTTTTTTAAAACACCAATGTGAAAATCACCTTTTATTTTGAAACCAAAAATTGAATTATAAAATTGGGTTAGAAAAAATAATATTTTATTATTTTTTTTTATTATTTTTATTTTTTAATTAACTCATTTTTTTTTTAACTCATGACAGAACTTCACCCCAGTTTTATTTTAATAGTTAGTAGTTTTAGTAATTTTACTATTTTTTTAATTTTATGTTCACCGGAAAAAAAAAACCTTCAAAGAACGCTGTTTTTCGTTATGCGTTTTTTTTATTTTTCAAAAATAATTTTTTCTAAATCAGATGTTTGAAGTTAAATTTCTTTTAAAAAACTAATTTAAAAAAAAACAGTTGACAAATTTTTTAATCTCCTTGAATAAACAGAATTTTTTTGACTAATAGAACAAATTAGTTATTTTTTTTTTAAATATATTTTTTACTCTTACTACATGATTGATTGAAATTAAAAATTAAAAAATTTTATTGATTACAGGTAGATTTGGTTATGTCGAAGTCGAAGGGCGGTCGTAAAAAGTTTCGACTTAAAAAATTTTTGATTCGTAAGAAAAAAAATTAAGTATTATTTATTAAAAAAGTATTATTAAGACTTGAAATTTTTATTACTAATGAGATAAGTTTTGAAGTACGTAAATACGTTATTTGAATTTAATTAACCTCCTTCAGGATAAGTAAAAAGTACTGTATTGTCTATTCGTCCTATTCATCTTCTTGCTCAACATGTTCAATTCGTTTCAGTTACACAAAGTGAATTATTTCTTGATCAGAATTGTGGATTTTTTTCATCAGCACATTGAATATTTTCGTCATTTTTTTTAGATCTAGTAAGGGTGAATCCGGGTAAAATGAAAGGAATTTCTGATACAATGTAAAATTCAAGTGTAATTTTTGACTTAAGTGTTAAAAAAACCAAATCTTAACACATTTTACTTTCGAGTTAAGCGATATTCGACGTTCGAGTTAACCGTGAAATTTTATACTTGATGTTAATTATTTTTTTCAAATTTCCAAACAAAAATTAAACTCATTCAAGATTCTCTTAAGAGTTTAATTTAAATTTTGTAGAATTGAGCTTAAAAATGCAGGGAATAATTTTACAAAAAATAGAATTTACTTAAATCCCAGATTTAACAAAATTGATACTATATTTTGGGGTAAAGGGCTTACAATCGGTGCAAATCGATTAAATGGATTATTTTTGGTGAATATTTTGTTTGAAATTTTAAGTGATGATATAAAAAGAAAAAACATATATTTTAGCAATCAAAAATTGCAAGATTTGATAGAAATAAATTTTATGTTAGATCAAAACATGTCTGATTTCAACCAGGATTTGAAAATAATCGACGAATCTTGTGAGAAAATAGCAGAAAGAGTAACTTCAGGTAAAAGAGCAATGGGGAATTAACAAAAATTCATAATTCCCTTGAGTTGACTTGGAGTGTTGTGAAGAAATAAAGAGTAGTAGTAGTAGTAGTAGTAGTTTAACTGCAGCATGTATGCAGTACCGAAGTACTTAGCTCAAAAGTGAGCTTTGGCAGCTACCATTCAATTTTACATCCAAAAAACCCTTGAAACTATTTAAGCTCTTCGCCGTGACCGCTTTTTCAGACAATTTATTCCAATAAGGTACAATTCTATTTGTCAAAAACACGTCTCGTGGTGTACACTTTCTACTTATTGCACGAACCATTTTAAGCGAATGACCTCTTGTCGCGTAACTTTTCTGTGCAAATTTCAAACCATATTTTAAATCAACCGACTCGTAGTTATGAACTATCTTAAAAATTTGAATAAGATCACCTCTGACGCGTCTCTCTTCTAGAGTTGTCAAAGAGAGAGCCTGCAGTCTTTCAGTATAAGTTAGGTTCTTTAATCCAGCGACAAGCTTAGTTGCTCTTTCTTGAATTTTTTCAATTCGAGTTATATCTTGTTTCAAATGCGGTGACCAAACACTAATGGCCTATTCTAGGTGTGGACGAACCAGTGTCATGTAGAGCAGACGAAAAGCATTCTTACTAAGATTCTTAAAACATCTTCTAATTACTCCAATCATGCTGTTTGCCTTGTTGACTGCTGTGTTCACATTCATTGACCATTTTAAATCGCTTGTTACGCAGACACCAAGATCCTTCTCACCTTGGCTAACCGAGAGAGCACTAAGAACTCCATCCGTATCATGCATAAAATACTTGATATATTTATTATTTGACCCAAAATGCATAATTTTACACTTTTTGCGGTTTAACTGTACCTCCCAAATTCGCGACCATTCTTCAATTTTAAAAATGTCATTTTGAAGGGTAGATAGCAACACATCAGAAGACTTATATATGTTGAAAATTTTGTTGTCATCAGCATACATTTTACACTCTGACTCAAGAACTTCCGGTAAATCATTGATTTAAATGATGAACAACAGTGGACCCAAAACGGATCCTTGAGGTACACCACTGGTTACATTTGCCCAGGCTGATATTGATCCACCAAGAACAACTCGTTGCATCTTATCAGATAAAAAGTCACTTATCCAATTAAGGCTTGGACCACCAATTCCATACTTTTTTAGTTTTAACAGTAACTTACGATGTGACACTTTATCGAAAGCTTTGCAATAATCTGTAAAAAGAACATCTTTACAATTGCCTTCGCTCAAGGAACTTGTTATTAGATCAAGTGATTCCAATAAATTTGTAGTGCAACATTTGTTAGGAACAAAGCCATGCTGAACATTCGTCATCAACTTGTTGATAATCAGATATTCCAAAAGACTTTGCTTCATTATCTTCTCTAACATTAGTGATGTAAAATGTAAAAAAGATACTAACTGGACTTAAATATGTGGTGACAAAGAAAGATCTTAAAGAAAAATTTAGAAAATTTGAAAGAAACCTATTCATAAGAGAAGAAAACAGACTGAGATTTTGAACAAATCAAATTACTTTTGAATGGCTGAATGTAAGTTATTTTAGCTCTTAAAAAATTAAACTTACCATTTATTTTATTTTAGAAAATGATACTCATGAAATTGAGAATAAATTTGAAACATTTAATAAATTATCTGCTAAAGCTTTATCTGATCTGGCAAAATTCTATGATATGCCAGAACTAATTCAACTTTAAAATAAGAAAAGAAAAAAGCTTTGTCATTTTTTTTGGGTTTTTAATAGTCCATTTTCTAAAAAATAAACTCAGCAATTCTTTAGAAAAATAAACATTTTAATAAAAATTTTTATCATATATAATATATTATTTATTTGAATAGAAATAAATGCACTTTATGTCTAATAATCGCTTTAAATTTTTTTTAGCCCGTTGAACGATTCTAATTCAATATGATTTGATTAAGTAAATCAAGCATCTAAAGCAAAATACATTTTTTTACTATAAATCATCATACCTCATTCAATTTTACTGTTAAACACTTCTTCTAGCCATTGTTCGTAATTATTCTCAAAATCATTTCGTTTTATTTCATGTATTTGAATTAAAAATGTACACATTGTTGAAATAACAGAAAAAGTGCTATGTTTTAAATATTTTTTTCAGTTTCAAATAAAATAATAATTTTAAGTTAATATTGCAAGCATGAAAAACTTTGTTTATTTGCCATAAATTTTGACTTTGAGTTGTTGATATAGTAGTAGTTCTTGCCGCGACCCTAACATGTAGAGTGTCTGAGCTCATCATCACCGATTGGCCGTCTAGAGCTGTAGCTGCCGATTCCATTGACCTTATCTAAAGCCATTTTAAAATTAGCAGTTGACTTAGATTCCACCAAATTTTCTGGCAACTTATTCTAGATAGTTTTTTAAATTACAAATATTATCTTAAGGGTCATCATATCACAAACCCAAAGTCAAAATTTATAGCAAATAAGCAAAGTTTTTCATGCTTGCAAAATTAACTTAAAATAATTTTTTCATTTGAAACATCGCACTTTTTCAATTTAATGTGTCCTTTTTTACAGACATCTCTTTCTTTAATCAATATGTACCAGTTGTGACTCGGATAATAATCGATCTGATGAACAATAATTTGTTTTATCAATATAGATTTTTTTAAATATATTTTTTATTTCAAAATTAAAATTAAATAAAATTTTTACATATATTTAACGCGTAAAAACGTGATAGTGAATTAATACACAATTTGTCTGATTTACGTATGGCCTTTTTACGACGGAATTATGGCGTAATTAATTAAATTTCTATAACATTCGTTACAGAATTACGCGTTATTTATACGTAAAAATTGCTTAAAATTATCCGTAATTTATTTTTCGGTTATTCCAAATTCGTTTCCTTGTACTTCAAAAACAAAATCAAAGCTTAATTTATGGGGAGGTATATCATTTATCGGACCAACAGATTAATCAATTATTTCTTTTCAAAAATATAGTTACAATTCAAGTCGCCACCAAAATCACCCGATCTAAATCCAATTAGGTGTGTCTGGAACGAATTAAAAATTTGATTACACCACAAAATTTTCAAAATTACATAAACCATTTAAAAAAGATAAAAATTGATAATCAAAAATAAAATTGCCATTTTTTTTTACACTAATTTACGTATAATGTTGAAAATTTACCAAATTTTAAACGTAAAATTTAAAACCGTAGATTTGTTCAGAATTTTGTCTCTTTTATTTAAAAAAAAAAAATTGGTCTCAAGCGATTCCTGGGTTTACATACGATTGAAGTGGAAAAACGTTGTTTTTGGCTGTTTTTCAATAAATGAAAATTGACACTGCTCATACTATTTTTAAAATAAAAATATACACAAGAGTGTATAAAATTATATGCTTTTTCAGTATATATATAATTTTAAAAAATATTTAAATTTTATCATAGAATACCTGGGTCTGAAAGAACTACAACTTTATAAAGGATTAGTTATTTTAGAACCCCTGAATACAAATTTTTTTTTTTTAGTCCCCCAAAGAATAATGAAATTTATAATTAATAATGAAAGGGTTTCAAAGGTCGTAGTTTACGAATTTCAAGTCAAAAATTAGAAATTCAGATAGCAATTAAGTTTTTAATTCTTGAACTTTACTTAATAATTTTTCTTTTTTTTTTCCGACTTTTTTCTTTATATCAAAACACGCAACAACTTTTTATTTTGAATAAAAAGATTTTCTGCAGTGCTCCTATGATTTCTAAATCTCGAATAAGTGAGCTATTTCTATCAAGAAAATTAATTATTCGGTGAATAATAAGTTCAAGTAACTTTCCAAGACAACTTGCCTTACTATTAGATATTTAGGACGATAGTTAGAAGGACCATGAGTTGGTAATACAGCTTATAAGGAATTTTAGGCATGGATTAAAATATGAAAAAAAATTACAAAGTATAAGCTCAAGAGTGCATTTTTTTGATACCATGAGACTATATGATTAATAAAAAAATATGGTTATGGTGGAAATTATATTTGATAATTTTGAAAAAGAAAAAGAAAAAAAACAGGGTAATATCCGTTATAGGTGACAGTAAGAGGGTTATAATCTTAGGTATTTATACACCAGAACCCACAGGTAATTTGCAAAGATTATTTATCATAGTTATACTTGCAATTTTTCAGGATTTTATGACTTTGCTCTGATCAAAACCGTTTTGATCAGATGAGGCTCATGTAAATAAGTTTGCCTATCTCAAGTAAGGTCTCATTAAGTAAGTTCCAATGATCTCTTGTAATTTTTTGATATTTGGGGTCTTGCCTGTTTTGTGACCAGTGACTTTATGTCGATTTGGTGACCAGGTATTTTTTTCTGACTGGTCACATATTCACTGGTCACCTAATATGTGATCAGGCAAAATTATTTATTTGGTAAAAATGTTTATTAATAATTTTAACCTGGTCACCTAAATAAACATTTGGTCAAAAATAAATTTTGAAATTGGTCACCAGTCAGAAAAAATACCTGGTCACCAAATCGACATAAAGTCACTGGTCACATAACAGGCAAGACCCGATATTTGTAATTCATTAAAAAGTAATTGGCTCATTCTGACTATTTTTTACCTTTTTTTTATTTTGCTTATTATTTGTCTATCTATGACGAGCAAAAGTTCCTTCAGAACAAAAAAAATAAGGAATAAAAAATAATAAAATAAAGAGGAAACATAGAGGAAAATTCAAATGACTTAATTTAAATAAAGAGTTAGCTAGGCTGTACATTATTATCTTTTTAATTAAATAATTTAAAAACAATGTTTATTTTTCTTATTAATTTGTTACCCTACTTTTTAAATAAATTATAATAATAATAATGAATAAAAAAATTAATTTACCGCTAATATAATAAATTTCTTTTCTAACCAATCGACAAAATGAATAATTTAATATAGCTCTCAACTTTTTTTATTGGTCTGACTTTGAAAAATCATTAATATTTCTTCTAATGATATTTCGTTTCTTTTTTTTGTTCAGATTACCGATTTGGTAATTTATTAAAATATCTAAATAATTTAGATGTTTTATTAGCTTTTTCTGAACTTATTGTCTTTTTTGATTCTTGCCTTAAATTAATTGCATTCCTAAAACCGGAAAAAACTCAATTTCGCTCAATTCTCAAAAAGGGAATTGAATTTTCAGAATTTTTGAAGAATTTTCAACATTTTTCAAAATCATCTTGTAAAATTAGTGATAAAATCATAAATTAGAGTTACTAAATATTAAAACAACAACAAAAAATTAAAGCCAAAAGATTAGTTAAATTGAAATTTCATTAAACCTAAAATTGTTCTAAATTTTTTAAATAAGCAAATTTAATTTATTATCTATTAGAATGACATATTTTTTTTTCAAGCAAATGGGAATGTTTTGATAACCACAATAAAAAATTTATTCTTTTTTTCAAATAAACAAATTATTTTAATAGCTCCAAATTTATTTAAATTTAAAAATTTCTTCTATAAGATATTCAAAATCAAATTTAGTTTTTTATTTAAATTAAAAAATTATTTTAAACCAATTTAAAATAATTTATCAAATTTTATTACGGCTTATATTTTCGCTAGTAGCAAATTTATTTCTTCTAGTTGGAAATCATTACACTAGTAAAAAAATGTGTAATAGCATACACATTATTAGTTCATTTTGAACTTTGGTTTTTTGCTGAGTTTTTCAAATGTGTGTAAGTTCCAAATAATTTTTTTCACATTTTTTTATCAGAGTAGATTTAAAAATTTTCAAGCGATTCTAAAAGAAGAGCCGGCAATCATTTTTACCTTTAATAATATTCGAAATAATCAAAAAAATTATTCTTTGATTTATCAAGTTCTTAATAGGTTTTCAAATTTTTTATTTATCTTAAATTTCTGGTTCATTGCCGCCGTATCTTAAAAAGAATTAATGTTTTTTATTGCTTCATAATCTGTTTCAAAATCTTAGTTATCATCTTACGTTTATTAAATATTAATCTAATATCTGTTTTCAAAGTATTTTTCTGAGGAAATGTATTTTTGTATGCAACTGTGCTAGTGTTTAAAGTCGACAATATATTTTTTTATTGTAACAATTAAAATAAATTGTCTTACAAAAATGAATAAGACAACATCAGACATATGGAAGTGAGAGCAATAAATGGCCTCAAGTTGGAAAAATGATGACATGAAGAAATCTATCAGATATTGTCTTTGTAATTCGAGTGAAAGCAAAAGAATGTTGTGAATTAGCAGGAAATGAATTTACTTCTAATATCCTAGTCATCCAATTTGGTATAGTAACTATGAGAATGGTTTAATTTATTTATTGTTTACTGTACCGAGTTAAAGCTCCTTCTGAATAAAATATAAAGTAAAATAAAATACAAACCGGTTGATCATGAACCATGAAATAGAGTTAAAAAATTACGAAAACAAAATTAAGAAAATAAATTTAAAGGTCTTTTAACGCCAAACTTGTGATTAAGTCAAAAATTTAAGTAATTTTAAAGTCAAGTCAATGACTTACCTTAAAATTTTTTTTCTCAAAGTCATTTGACTTGATTTGACTTTGAAATGACTTAATTTCAAAAAATTTAATTATTGTTTTCGAAGGAATTTGATAAAAAAATCTTCTAATTAATTTTTATTGACTTTCCCAAAAAAAATTCAAGTCATTCTAATTCAAGTCAAGTCAAATGACTTAGCTTTAAAAAAAATATCTTAAGTCTAGTTAAATGACTTTGAGAAAAAAAAATCTTAAGTCAAGTCACTGACTTGACTTTGACTTACTGAATTACGCACAAGTCTGTTTAAAGCTGATGATTAAGTAGTCATGAAATTCGATGATTAACCGAGAAAATTACAGATCGTATAAGAGTTTTTAAAACATTCATTTTGATAAACATAATTAATGATACAAGCATTTAATATAGGCTATCATTTTCTACCTTCACTAATATATTTCCAATTCGTCATCTAATTAATATCTATTCTTCATCTAATAAATTTCCTTTTGAGTATAATTATATAAATCTACACTAATAAATTAAATGGAATCTAATTTATTTCGAAGTCTACTCTAATTAATTAAACCTCATCTAAATAAATTCGTCATCACTAACCAATTCTGAGAATTACGAGGAAAAAAACTTCGGTCTTTTAGTTGCTTTTAATGGTCTTCGTGAAATGTAAGCTTTGATTTTTTTACTTGATTCACTCCGCAAGTGTCAACTGATGAGATTATTCATACCTGGAGTGCGGATCGTGACCCATCGATAGCCCATCAAGACAACCTCAAAGCCTTCGTCCAAACTCCAACTGCTGATACAACACCGCTTTTAGACCAGTGCCTGGAAGTGGCTCCTGCTCGCCAAGAATATCATCAGCAACCGATATTACAACCTATGAGAGCGCGCTGAAGAAGACAAGTTGGAAGAGCTTCGATGTTTTCATCCGTGGAATCAACATGTGCCGAGTCGTCACACTCAACAATCAAGACTTCCGCCACAGCAAGTGTAGTTGTCCCAGCTATGACAAAACGAACATTTGCAAGCGCATCATCGGCGTTGCTAGTTATTTCAAACTAGTTATTGCTAGTTATTCGCCATTCCTCCCGAGATCAAGAACTTGCCTATTGGAGAAAAACGAAAGCGTGGTGCTCCTAAAAAAGCTATCAAGGCTCTTGTTAGGATGTAAAAGTTTGTTGGTAGCTTATTCTTCTAATTATTTCTTATAATTTCTCATTATTTGTTTCTTATTTTTTGTTTGTCGTTTAAAAATAAAAAATTGATTATTACTATAAACTATCGATTTATATTTAAAATTGATTAGATGATCCCAAAATTATATAGTGGAGCTATATATTATTGGTGGAGCTTTATTTTATTAGTGACGACGGAAATATATTAGTGAAGATATGGAAATATATTAGTGAAGGTAAAGAAATTGTTCCCTTTAATATATTTTAGCCAAGAATTGTAGAAATTATTATTTAAATTTTTTTTTAGAGCCTTTTAGATTTTTTTTCTCAAATAAATAAAAAAATAGAGAATATTTAATAGAACAATTAATGAATAATTATTATTTTCAAAATAAATACTTGAGTAAATATAAATATTCACAGCAAGGATCAAATAACAATTTACAATTTTTCTTAGAACAACCGATAAACCATTTGAAATAAATACAATTTTTTCATTTCAAAAATTAACCAAGCAAATTTAAATTAAGAAAATAATTTACACAAAACTATCTAATTGGCCATTGATTACCAGTTTTATAAAGTCGAAATATTTTCTATTTGATAATTTATAAATAGATATACGGAATTTTTATTACACTGAACACTTTCATCTTATTAATTATTTTTCATGATTTTGAATCAAATAAAATATAAAATTACATATATTTTACTTTACGGTAATTCTTTCGGTAATATTCAGCAGAAATTGTAAATTTTGGATAAATTTTAAATAAATTGTAAACAAAACATAAAAATTTCGATTTATTTTTATTATTGAATTTTTTTAAAAAAGGATTCACAATTTAAATTTCTTAATTATTTAAAAAAAAATCTATTTAATTATCTATAGAAAATTATGGAATATTTGGTATTCTCTAGTTGACTTCTGTGTTTAAGGTAAATACTTCAATTGCTTCGACATGCCTCACCAACTACTTGCTTTTTCTTTTCAAGTCTGCTATCAGGCATCGTGTTAAGACCATAATTGATTCCATTGTCCAAATTAACTTTCCCCATAATTCTAACAATCTTAAAAATTTGAATCAAATCACTCTATAGTATTCTTGTTCTAAGACCAGTTAATAAACATTGTGGATAATCTGGACTTTAAATTTTATAAAATATTGGTCAATATTTAATTATCTTTATTTGTCGTAAAGAATTTTTTTGTAAAACCATGTTATTTAAATTTAAAAATTTTTTATTTTTATTTTATTAACTCAAAAAAGGGTCTTGTTGGTTAGCTGAACAAAAAATTTCTAAGATTTCAAAGGAGCACTTTTTTGAGCAGTATTAATGAGATTTGTTCATTTAGCTAATCGATATTAGTAAGAAAACTTAATTCTAGGTTTGAATTCCAAAACTTAACTTAATTCTATCTGAAATATGTGTTTCTATTGCATTAAGATCAGCCCCTAGAATAAATAGTCCACATCTCTTTTAGATATTCAGGAAAAGTTCAAAATGAAGTACACTTTTTGATGAGTTAAAAAGACTAAAAATAAAAAATTTTGTATTATTAAGTCTTGATCGCATATTAATGCGTCATTTATTTTGATTAAAATTCATTAGAAAAAATGTCAATTAAATGTATTAATCGTCATCTAAAAGTTTTAGTTGTCATTTTAAAAGATTAAGTGACAATTTTTAATATTACATAAAATAAAAAAGTATTTATTTTTAATTAAATTGAACGTATAACTATCAATTGTCAATGAGAATAATTAACCAGCATAAATCTTAATTAATTGTAACTGTAAAAATTAAATGTCAAAAAAAAATTTCATAAATTACTGTTTATGTATTAGAATCATTGCAAGAATTGCATTCTGTTCTAAGAGATAAAATTCATATATTGAAGATCTTTTGGATTCCTATTCAGCTGAAGCATGACACATCAATTTAGGAAATATAAGAGGAGTAAGGTAGCTAAAAAAGCAGTCAAAAAAATTAGTAAAAATTATTAGTAAAAGTAAAAATTAATTAATTTTAAAAATAATTAATAATTTTGATTTCTTAATTTTTTAACTGATAAAATTTATTTATTAATTGACGATTATTTTTAACTTGATTTTGTGATATGCATTAAATGACTTTTATTTTAATTGACAATTTAAATATTCTTTAAATGACGCTTTATCATTAACTATTAAATCTTATCTTATTACAAAGAATGTGTGCACACTATTTATCAAATGAATTACTTTGTTCATTCTCAATTTCTTCCCTTAACCTATCTGTAAAATTTTGTGCCATTTACATACATTTTTATTAATATTTTCTTTAACTTTTTTAGATTAGATGAACTATGGTTCAGCCAACCGACTAGATCCGCCAAAAAAAAAATTGACTTGACCAGGCCTTTGACCATCTTCAAACTTTCTAACTAAAAAAAATTCTTGATTTATTTTAGGTTCCATTGCTGGTATTAAATTTTTGTCAATTTTTTTTTAAAAAGCCAATATAAATCAAATTGATATTATTGTAAAACGAAAACTTGAATTTCGAAAATTTTGATCACAAAGGTATTTATCAATCTCGAATAAAAATATCCAAATTATTTTCTCCACTATGGTATTTAAATATAAAATATTTTTTATTTCATCTTTTCATCAACCCAAAAAAGAACAGAACAACATTAAGTTGCCTTGACCAGTCCTTTGACCATTTACAGACTTCATCAGTGTCCCAATGAAAACTTTGTTTTGAATTAAATGTTTGAATTAAATTTTTGATTTTTAAATAAATAAATAAATAATTTTGATTATTTTTTTTATTTTTTATGATTATTAAAACAGCTTCAGAAATTATTCATTGATTTTAACAGAGATGAAAAAAATGATTCGTATGGTAGGCTTTGAAAGTAAATAGATTATCAAATTGAGAAGAATGGATCAAAATGGACCTTTGATTGGAGCGAGTGCGCATTTCCCTTTTCTAGTTGAATTAGTTACGCTAACAATTCTGACTAGACCGTGCTTTACTTAGCCAAAAGTATAGAAGTATAAAGTTACATGTCATAACATCACTTTCCGAAAAGCTATTTGAAAACAAAATAAATAAGCTTTAATTGAACAATTTGAAATTTTAATTAAAAATCTAAACTAAAAAAACACATTTGCAAATTTTGTTTTATCTTCTTGAGTATCTTTAGTTAAAATTCCAATTGATCTCTCTGTGAATAAACAAAATGCTTATAAGCGAGCTCTAGTCTTACCAAACAATCTTCGCTTTAAAAAAAAATAAAAAATTAACTAGAAAAAATTCAATCTATTCACAAAATTAGAAAATCAATGCAAAACGAATCCAAATAACAACATTTAGTTCTAATAGATTATCTTACTGGATACAATAGATACAACAATCGGTATATTATTTCGTTTTGAATTAATTTACAACTCTTATTTCCCCTAAATGCAAATTTAATAAGCATTACTTTATCTTGATCAAATTACGCCTTTTGGTCAAAGATAAATTCGCTTGCTGCGACTCACTTAAAAAATTTTTCGAGCAATAAAAAACTTAAATTTCAATAAACTCGTGTCTTTCTTTTAAATCAGTCAGTGACTATCATCTCTCAATCTATCATAATAGATACCGAAAAAACACACTCCATCAACAAAAAGAACCAAATCAGCATCATTCTAGCAGATTGGAACAAAAATGTTTGAAAACTTTCAATGGATAAATCCGAATGAGTACGGACAGGTGTACAACCAAGGACACTATGTTCACCAATACTACCCTCACCAATACGACATGCCATCACAGTCCAATAATTTTATGTCAAATTGTGAGCCAAAAGCCAGGGCCAATTCCAAGAAAGCCAAGAGTTCTTTTGAAATCAGTCCCGGCTCCAACAATTCGTTCAGCTCCAATTCTTCTAATTCGAGCTCGAAGTCGAAGCCGCGCAAATTTTCGCCCAAACAGCGCCAAGTGGCCAACCAGCGCGAAAGAGACCGAACACATTCGGTCAACTCGGCATTTTTACAACTAAGAGGCTTGATTCCAACTGAGCCAGTTGACCGAAAATTGTCCAAAATAGAAATACTCCGCCTTGCTGGAAGTTATATAAACCATTTGCATTCGGTCCTGGTAATGCCAGATGATTATGCCGAGAATCCTTGTTATTACAAACAAAAGTAAAAAATAAAAATATTTAATTTTTAAAAGTTTATTTTTAATTTTTTAATTTTTAAGGTTGGTTGATAAGTCGTCAAATATAAGTGTGTGTACATTTTGTTTGGGTGATAGGAGAACATTTCCGAATGGGTTTGAAGCTGAGCCCAAATCGGAAAATTCAAGTCTGAGCTCAAGTTCATTCGTTTCCAATTCGTCGTTGTCTCCTCCGAACATCAAACAAAGCTCAAAGCCTAAGCAAAAAAGCAACAAAAATTCAATTGTGTCTAATCACCCTAAAAAAAAATACATATCAGAAAGTTTCTATAATCAGACCCACTTTTAAATGTTAGAAAAAATATTCTTATTTTTAGCTGTTTTTATTATTTTTTTTTCTTTTAATTAAAAAGTGATTAATTTTACCGATTGTCATTTTTGAATAAAATATAATTTAAACTATTTATTTTTTATTTTTCTATTTAAATTTATTGAAAATGAGAAAAAAAATCAGCATTTTCGTCTAATATTATTTTTGACATACTCTTATAGAACTCGATTAAGAACATATGTGAAATTTTACTAATTACTTGAGTTTTTCTTATTTTTCTTATTTTTTTGCATGTTTAAAAAAATTATCTTTTTTTCTGAAATAATTTATTTTTGTTCAAAATTAAAATTACATTCGAAAAAATATATTTAGCTGCTAACGTAATTGCTCGATTTTAACGACATGTCGTTATATATGGGTATCCAAATTAAACGACAGGCTCTTATAACATTAAAAGGATTATTTAACGACATGTCGTTAAATTCAAGCAAATACGTTACCAAAAAATACATTCGCTCCCTAATTAGACTGACAATGTTGGGTGGGAAACTCGTTTGAAAATTTAATGTGCTTGATATAGAATGGTTTTATGTGCTGCAGAATTTCTTCATTTAGTT
>QEOQ01000486.1:0-52500 GCA_010279815.1 Brachionus plicatilis
TCCGGATGAGAAAATGAGATGGTAACGACTAACAGTGTGACTTGACAGATAAACACACGAGAAAAAGTTTAATGCGTATTAATGCGTAATTAATTTAATTGTATATATCAGAGTTTTTAAGCTTCATAAAGTATATTTTTTAATCTTTTAAAAAAGAAATAATAGCCGCGTGTAATTTAGAACATGATAAAATTTTTAATTAATTTAAAATATTTTAATTGTAAAATTTGATCATAATTTTTACTCTTCACTTTTTTTTCTGAAATTGAATTCATTTTGCAATTTAATTTTGATTTTGAGTCTAAATTAAGTCTCCCTCCCATTCATTTTCATTTATTCAGCATTTTTATTTAATTTTTTAAAGCTTAAATTTGATCAGTTATTATTTTTAAAAAGCTTTAAAAAAATTTTGGTTAGTTCAATACGTCACTTGAATGAAATTCTGTTTGTTAACTAGAACTAAAAAAAGTGAAAGATAAATATACTCATAAATAAAATAATTTAATTCTCATAAATAAATAAATTGAATGTTGCCGAGAAAATATTCATTTAAAAAAATGCCAGGCACCAGCTGGAGTTTATTGATTTCAGCTTCTCAATGAAAAATATACACAAATTAAGTAATATATAAAGAAAATGTTTTATTCGTTGGGACAGTTTTTTCGATTATGACCTTCTTGACCACAATTTCCGCACTTTCGCCGCTTAGGCTCATTATTCAAACTTTTATTCTTCTTTTGATGGCTTTTTGGAGATTTTCTTTTTGAAAAGTCATCTGCAAAACAAAAGTAAAATTTAACTTTATTAAATTAACACAAAAAACTATTTTCTACTTGGGCTAGAGCCAGAATCTGGCATGTCTTCCCACTCGAAAAAATCACAACTAAATTGTGCACATTTGAAAAATTTTCTGCCTTGATTAGGTCCCGGCTTATTCACAGTCAACCTTTGGAATAA
Source organism: Brachionus plicatilis (assembly GCA_010279815.1). Lineage (NCBI taxonomy): Eukaryota > Metazoa > Rotifera > Eurotatoria > Ploima > Brachionidae > Brachionus > Brachionus plicatilis. The sequence goes on from QEOQ01000486.1 coordinate 958, forward strand.
TATTAAAAAACATGTATTTATTTTATTAATTATTAATTTAACAATTTAGCCTCTTCATTGCAGTTACAAGTCACATTTCTTGAGCTTTGCTGTGATCTGCCAATGTTAGAATTGCCAACTGGTCGCGAGGGTGTAGTACCAACGCTTGTATTTGCTGCTCCTTCAGCCCAGATAAAAAAATCACACGGACTCTGAGTTTGTGCCTTGGAACACTTGTAAAATTGTTTTCCTTGATTAGGACCATCTTTTCTGACTGTAAGTAAAATTGCCGGCTCATTACAATTGCACACAATTGGATTCGAATCGTCATCATTAGACAAATCGGTGTTGGTCACACTCAGTGCTGGTTGAGGCTGAGTTCGAGATTGGAATTGGCTCGATGTGGAATAAGAACGGTTTGATGAAACTCTGACTGTTGATTCATTTGTGTGAATAGATTGGGTCGATGACATGTTGTTTCGACTCTGAGACATGTTGAGTTCCAATGCTTCTCTAAATTGGACATCACAAACCACACATGTTGTATAGCTTGAAAATAAAATTAATTTTTATTTAAAAAAATGAAATTTATATTTTTTTACTCGGCTGGAATGGTGAAATTTATAGCAGTTCTTTCCAGCTTAAATCGAATTTTTTTAACCCGCTTGGGATGACACTTGAGAAAAAAAATTAATCTATTTTAATTAATTAATAATATTAGTCTACATTTTGACAGTATTCGTCAGTAGCAGTTGCTTGTTTGATTGAGCTTGGAAACCAAATAGCGTTGTTGCAGCTCGGGTAGCCTCGACATCCAAGATAAAAGCCTTTGCCATCTTTTTTTGTTCTTAATACCATGTTTGATTTACATGAACATTCAAGAATTGATGGAAAAATATTTGAAGCTTTTGATTTTGGATTAATTTTAAAAAAAATTAATTAAGTTTAAATTATTACTATCTTCTACAAACAAAGCTGGTCTTCCATAATATTTTGACAAAGCTTGGTCTAGCTTTTCTACATTTGCTTTAGCATCGTTAAAGCATTCCTCATAAGCCTTGATTTGAGCTTCCAGTACCTCTAAAATTTTCTATTTTTTCTTTTCAATTGAATTTATTATTATTAAAAAATTCTTACGGTCTTTATTTTTTTTACCCGAACATATTCTTAAAACAAAATTTAATTTTTTAAATATTCAACAGTCAATATACAAACTCTTGTAGATCTTTTTCCAATTCAGATCTTAATTTTGGCTTTGACATCGCATAGCCCATTGAGTCATAGCCTAAAAAAATGTATTTTTAAAAGTTTGAAAAAATTTATCTATCCATTTAATTTAAAAATTTATTTGAAATTAAATTAAATTTAAAAAATTTAAACTGATTGCATATTTCACAAAAATTAAAGAGATGCTCTTTTAACAGGTTATTTTGTAATTACTCAAAAAAGATGTCCTTTAAATTTATTTTTTTTACTTTAAAAATTCAAAAAACTTTAAAATCAAAAGATTTGATCTTTAGTCATAAATAAGATCTTGCATGATTCTTTAAAAAGTTTACTATTCTGAAACTTTAAAGAAAATAGAAATTTTTTTTATTTTGATTTTTGCATTGTACCGAAAGATTCAATATCTAAAAAAATTTTCAATAAAGCATATTCGGATGCTAAAAAATTTTAAAAAAAGATAAAATCTAAAAATTTTAATTTTTTCTTAAAACTCATCAATTTTTATCGCCTAAAAAAAAATGAATTATTGACTAAAATTGTTTTCTATTTCATTACTTAATACCTCTTAAAATAAAGTCAAAAATAATTAAAAATAAAATTTTATTAAATTAAACTTCTTTCTGCTGAGATGAATTTAAAAAATGTTATTTACCTTCGACAAGACCTAGACCAAGTTCAGCAGGAACGAACACGTTTTGCTCAATATTAACATATCTTCTTTCTTTAATTGTCTCAATGTGTTCTGCATGAGTAGCATCGGTTCCGATTCCATGTTTTTCCATTAGAGAAATCAAATCAGCTTCCGTTAACAAACGAGGAGCTTCGGTCTTGCCTTCTTTAAGCTTTAATCATCTTTTTAAACTATTAGATCAAAATTGTAAAAAAATACGTGAATCGACTTTGGCACAAAAACTTGTCCACGTTCAAAAACAGGAATTTCCTTATCACTCCATTTTTCATACGGATAAACATCCAAATAGTTCCTCTCCAAAACCATTAGACCAGAGGCTGAAAATTTTTCATTGCTTATATCAATGGATACAGTTGTCTCCGAGCCTTTAGCGTCCGCAGAACAACATGCTAAAAATTGACGCACAATAAACTCATAAATTTTAGCTTCATTACCCTTTAAAAAATTATAAATTTTTTTCATTAAAAAAAGGTGTCTAACCTGAAGACCATTGGTGTATTTGGTCGGATGTATGGGAGGATGGGCTTGATCTGATTTGGTTCCATTTCTAGGATTCGGTCGATCTAGAATTCTTTGAGCAAATTGTCCCCAATGTTGATCATTTATTTGATTCTCAATTAATCCGCGCAAATTAAAATCTTTGGGAAAAATGTTTGTCTCAGTTCTGGGATAACTTATTAGACCTTTTGTGTAAAGCTTTTCAGCTATGGTCATTGTTTCCTTGGCACTTATCTTTAATTTTCTGCTAGCCGATTTTTCCAATTCCTATTTTAAAATTTTTAAATAAAAAAAAATTAAAAAATTTTTTTATTTGGTACAATAGTGTCCAAGGCAACTGGTCTCCATTTGTTCTTTGGTTTATTGGTCACAGATTGCACTGTAGCGTTTGGATTGCTGATTAGTCTATTGTAAAACATCTCACAAACTTGGTAATCAAACAATCTCACTCTGTCCCACATAAATTCAACTTTTTGATTATCTTTTTCATGCCAAACAACCACTTTCCAGAATGGTTCGGATATAAAATTTTCTCTGTCCTTGTATCTTTCGACCACAAACCCCAAAGTAGGAAATTGACAACTTCCATAGCTTATTAAATTTTCGGCCAGCTGGTTTGGAAAAACTTTGGTCAAACGCAATGTTTGAAATCTAGTGAAAGCAGCGCCAATTCGAAGATCAAGTTCTTTGCGCACTTCCACCGCATCACTGACCAAACGATTGGGTCGCTTTAATTCTCGAATTGATCTGGCGATCGAAGAAGCTGTGATCTCCGAAAATATGGCACGATAAATGTCTAGATTTGCGCGAACAGCGGTGCACACTTCTATTATTTCAAAGCCAATGTTTTCTCCTTCTCTATCGCAATCGGTCCATATGACCAATTTTTGACAAGAGCGAACTTCCCTTTGCAAAGTTTGCTTTATTTTTTGGTAGTTTTCGGGACAGCTTCGTTCTATGTTGGCATGAAAAAGCTCGACTGGGTCACAAGTATTCCAGCCTTTGTATTGTCTTGGAAATTCTAGAGATAACAAATGGCCGCTTACAGATGTCATCACCATTAGACATTTTTGATTAAATAAGTTGTATTCAAACTCGTAGATTTTGTTGTAAGGCGAATCGCCGTTTCTCTTTAAAAAAATTTTAACAAAATGTACAAAAAAAAATTTTTTTTCGAAAATGGTCTTTACCATGCGGCTTGTTCCTTTGGATAGAATAGCAGCTATAGATTTAGCAGCATCATTTTTTTCAGCTACATTAAGGATCTTTAGCATTGCTTGTAGAATTAATGTATTTTTCATGAAAATCAGTAGTTTTTGTGATTAAAAATTTTAAAGAGAATGTATTTTAAATTCTATTAGTTTAAAGCATAAAGATTCAAAATTTGAATTAGATTTAATTTTTAAATAGATTGAAATTAAATTAAATTTCATGCATGTCTGTATATTAAAAAATGAATAAAAATTATTTTTTAATTGTAAAAGAGAAAATTTTGTAAAGTGGGATTCTGTTTTGTTATTAATTCTTGTTAGACTTTTTTCGTCAAAGTATTTTTAGTTAATATGGATGCTTTATTTTTGATTTTAATTAATAAATAGCTATTTGTAATTTTCAACATTTGTTAATTTGAATAAAAATCATTCATTAATATATCAGAAAAAAAAGAATTTAAATCAAAGATTTTTTTTTATCGATTAGAAAAATCTAATTAAATTTTTTAATTTTTAAAACGAAAATTCAAATTTAACAAAATTATGTTACGCTTATAACAAAATTTAAATATCCAAAAAATTCAATTTAATTTTAAATATTTATTTAAAAATTTTTTGCATTTTTGATTGAACTGAGAAATCTTGAATTAACTAATTGACTAATTTTAATTTTTAATAGGAAAAATTTAAACCGTGAAGAGTTCAAACAATAAGGGAGATTAGTTATTTTTTTCTTTTTTCTTATATTTTTTCATTAAATAACTAGCAAATCAATTATTTTGTTAAGTTTTTTTATTTAATTTTTGAAAAAATATAAAAGATTATTTAATCAATAAAGTTTTCACAGGATTTTTAATAATGCTTAATTTAAATTTAACCTAGAATTTAGCTTTAAAAATTTGTAAATCAATTTAATTTTTTTTTTGTTTGAAGACATTTTTTAAGTCTATTCAGTTAATTTGGATTAATTTTAATAAAATGAATATAAAAAATTTGCAAATTAATACATTTTTAATATTAATTTAAATATAATTTCCAGTTCTTATCATTCTAATATTTTATTCTGAGCTAATGGATCAATTTTTGGAATTTATTCACAGTCTAAATCTTAGAGACAAAAGAAATATCATTTCGTCAATTGTGTCAGGTTCGCTGGTAATTAAATAAAAAAAATCTTTGCCAGATTCTGTCAGATAAGTTTTTAAGTTTGCTTTGGGATGGTGGATTGCGATAAATGCAGCAGCAGCTTATCCATTAAACAATGATTTACTTAAGGCATCACATGCCTGTGGCGCCATAGCAACAGTAGCTTTGATTATGTAAGAGTAAAATTTTTTTAAATTTTTTAAATAAAGATAGTAAATTTTTATCTTAGGCTAAATTCTGTTACTAATAGTCAGCTGAGAGGTGATTCGATGTTTTCAGATGGTATTTGTGGCACGTCGTTTATCAGAATATGGGTGTTTATCGCGTTTCTAATGAGCTTTGGATCTCTTATCGCCTCGTTTTGGATATTTTTCGATTACTATGTTTCAAAAGGTGACTCTAAATATTTACAAAGAGATAACTCACTAATGATTAAATTAAAATAGATAGGAATTACATACCGGGTCTAGCAATTTTGGTGCAAAATGCTTTTATTTTTGGAAGTACAATGATTTTTAAATTTGGAAGATCCGAAGATTTATGGGCTTAAAAAGAAATTGATTTTTCAAATAATTGTTATTTAAGTTTTTTTTTTTTTTTAATGTCTATAAATTTGAAAATAAACTTTTAATTAAAGAGACTTGCATGGTATAAATTATACATTTTGACACATTTGAATATGTAATTCAAAATTTATAAAAAATATTAGTGATCATAAGATAAATCTTCAAAGCTAAAAATTTAATTTATTTTATTATTCGATATTCAAGTGAAAATTTAAATAAATTATTTTAAAAAGTCAAACAAAAACTCTAAATTTGAATCCTTAAAGAAGTTTAACTTCCAAGCATCTTACATATTTGTGTCATATATGTCATATAAATAAATAAATAAAAAGTTATCTTTTAATAATTGTACAAAAGCCATTTTATTTAGAAATAATGCAGAGAAAAATTATTTGATTTAACATACTATGTTAAATAAAAATAATAAACTCTGCAATATCAAAATTCACATTACAGAGTGCACATCATCGAAATGACGCTATTTCAAGTGGATAATTTTTTGCAGACTTATGCAGGTTTTGCCTCTAGATTTAACAAATATGTTAAAAGCGAAAAAATACCTTTGCACTAATTCTATTAAAAAGTTAAAATTCATTTACTGCATTTCCTCAAATAAAAGAAAGTTCGGTCATCAAAGGGTTTCTTTTATTCGAAAAATTTTCACTCTAAAAAAGTGACTCGAATGAAATGAATTTTTCAATTTTTTTTCTTGTATTATAAAACATAATTATTTTACTAAAATTTAAAAAAAATAAATTATCTTTATCAACAATCTTTATTCTAATTAGTTTTTGTTAATTAGAATATGATTTAACTTAATTGATTAAAATTCTTATAAATTGATTTTATTTTATTTTTTGCATTTTATATTAAAAAAATTTTTGGTTTTTTATTAAATAATATGTGTTTTTTAGAATTAGATGTAAGTTTTATAAAATTTGAGGTAAATGTTTTTGCGGTATGAAATTTCCGTTTGCTTTTTAAAAATTTCGATAAAAGATCTTATGGATATTATAAAATTTGTATTTTTAGCATATTGTAAGATGGTTCCTCTGTATGCTGTTAACAATAGATGATGATCATTAATTAATTTTTTCAGTAGAATTCTTTTATTACAACGATGATTATAGCCTGAAATTCTCTGAGCCCTTCTCTTAACTTAGTTAACTTTGTATCTTCAAATTAAAAAGGTTAATTAACATAGTTTTTTAAATTTTATTTATTAGTTTTAAAATATAAAAATTTATTACATAAATTTCATAAAAATGAATTCTTTGAAAGATTTATTAATGCTAAATTAGTGTCGCAAAAGAGAATATAAACCTAGAATAAAATATGAAGATAAAGTGAAAATTTATCTTTTTTAATTAATGTAAAAAAAAATTAACTAGAATTAATCAAACAAAAATAATAAAAAACTTTACAGAAAAACTCTAGAAAAAAAAATTTTTAAAAAATTTAAAAAAATCATTAAAGATTCTGTATTTCAAATATTTAAATAATTTCGAAAAAAAAGAAGAAAAGGATAAATTTAATTCTACTTTAAAAAAACAATCGATTGTGAAATTAACTAATAAAAAATATTTTTTAAAGCTCATTATCAAAGAAGATTAGATAAATTAAGAAAAAAATCAAATCAAAGAAGTATTTATTCAACAATTTAGTTAAAAGACAAAAAATTAAAAAAAAATGAAATCGTTCTTATTAATGATATGGATAAATTGTAAGAAAAACTTGTTAATTTTTATAAAATAAAAAAGGAAATATATGTTTAAAAAAATTAAATCGAATAATCTTTAATACATTTATATTTTTTATTAAGTATTATTTTTGAAAAATATTGCAACTGCAAGCCCAGTATTTGAATGTACTTTTGATGATGGCAAATGCCCGAATGGAGATTTTATCTTTAATCCATCAAGTTTTGTTTCAATTCTAGAGAATCAATTTATTTCTGGCCACTCATTATACCGAATAACTGATGTCACTTCAATAAGTAATATTAGACATATGAAAAAAGAAAAGAACAATTTTTACCATTTAAATTAAGCAACTCCAACAAACAATGGAGAATTTTGTGATCTTCCGTTTACAGAAGGAAATTATGAATACAATCATTGCTATATTAGATTAGGAAAGTTTGTCTGTCCGACAAAAAGTGGAATAGCAGAATGCACATTAGGTTGGTTATCAAAGAAAAAATTAAAATATGAATTAATTAAACTTTTTGAATAAACAGGAAATTTCGTGTTGGCAAAAACTCTAACATCAGGAGCTGAAATAGCAATTAAAGGAACTTCATCACAAATAACTTTGCCTGAAACAGGTAGTTATGAATTGAGTTTTTATGTTTTGATGTTTACAAATATAACCGATATGACTTTGGGTGGTGACTACATTCAAGTAAGTGTTAATTCGGCTGTGAATTCAAGTCTAAACTTTAAAAATGAAAAATATGACTACACAAATATTGGTAAAACAAATGTTTGGCAGAAAAAATCTTTTAATTTCAATGCACCAGAAGAACATATAATTGTATTTTTTTAAGAATATTTACAAAATAAAAATCTAAATTTAAATTTTTTCAACAATTAAAGTTATCGGTTGATTTTGTGCGTTTAAATCGGACAGGAAAAATTGGATATTTTGGTTTTGACCAAATTGAAATCTTCAATTTATCTGCATCTTCATCTACAACTTTAACTTCCCTGAAAACTTCATCTTCAATAATTATAACATCGACGTCTAAAGAAGCTGATGTTTATTCATCATCTACTGAAAAATATATTTCATCAACAACCACAACCTCTTTAAGGACAGAAAGTTATTCTTCAAGACAGACAACTTTGAGTGAATATTCTTCATCATTTGTTCAAGATAGTTCATCTGGATCAACTTTAACCGTAACATTTACTCCTGATAAACCAACTTTTACAAGTTCCGGTGATTCTTTCCCTCCGTCGGTCGAAACTAGTTCTGTCACTGCATCAAGTTCATCTACAACAGAAATTTTTTCATCACAGAATTCAACTCCTGTCCAATCAACTTCAATATCAAGTGACCAAAGTACAAAAGAAAAAACAGATTTCCCCACTACAACTTCAATTACTACATCACAAACCGCAGCTTCAACATCTTTTTCATCAACATCTTCAACTGGATTTAGTACTACAGCTACATCATATTCTCCCTCAAGCTCTTCAAAAACAATATCTTCGTCTACTTCTTCCAAAACTCCCAGAACAACTACTTCTAACGCTTCTTTAAATTCAACAGCGACAGGAAACGCTACTGTAACTGCACCAACTGTAGTTAGTTTATTTTTTACCACAACTAAATCAGCTTCATCTCCCGAAAGTACTTCAACAATTTTAACTGCTACAACTAAAATGAGAACAACTTCAACTGAATTGTTAACATCAATTTCAAATTCGGAGCCACTCAAAATTAGCTCAACTCTTAAAACTGATTCATCTGGTCCTTCCAATTCTCCTTCTCCAATACTAACGACATTGTCTGAAAATTTAGACAATATCTCGGCAGATAAAACCTGGTTGAATTATCTTTTGGGTTTTGGTATACCAGCACTGATTGGTTTCTCCATTGGAATATGTTTTTACAAATCATGTTTTAAACCCAAACGTCGCGTCAGAAATTCTGATTCAATAAGTTTACACGACTATAATTAGGTTGTTTAATAAGTTTTTTCGTTTTTTTCTAGACTTTATTTATTTATAAAAACTAAAATAAAATATAATTAGTCACTAAAATAATTTCCTTCGCTAGCAACTCTTGCAAATACGCGTCATCAGCTTCGACGGTTCTCCCAACGCGTTCTTTGTCATTGAGGTCGAAATCTCCAGCTTTCAATCGAGCAAACCAATTTTGACAAGTGCGAACAGTCAGAGCGTCGTCGCCATATACCAAACAAATCGATTTGGTAGCCTCTGTCGCTTTTTTCCTTCGTTAAACTTGAATAACATGCAATGGCGGATATGCATTTTTTTGTCATACATTTTTATTTAGTTAATTATTTAGAAATTTAAAAAGCAAACACATAATCATATATATCATTTGAAAGAACAAGAGTTGCTCTTTCAAATGATGTACAACATTGTATAAAAAAGTTTAATCTTTGATGAGATTATTTCATTTAAAAATCGACGAAAAAACTTATTAAACAACCTAAGAAAATTAAAAAATTTCTAATTTAATAATTTTTTTAATAAAAACATTTCTGATCATAACTTTTTTTATTTTTAGTATTTTAAAAATTTGGTAAATTTTGATAGAAAAAGAAAACAGTTTTTGGGTTGATAATCGATTTTTATATTTAAGTGTATTAACTGACTTTTTTTAAAGTTTATTTAAAATTTTGTTTCAGAATTATTTGTGTTTAGCATTCACAATTAAATTTAAAAAAAGAAATTTAAATAATAAATTCCAAATAAGTAATAAAATGAAAATAAAATTTTTCAAAAAATCAGTTTAATAAATTAAAAATCGATTTTATCAATGGGTTGAGAAAATATTATTTTTAAATTATTTTATTTTTTAAATCTACATAACATGTAAAGCATGTTACATTAAAATTATTTAAATTTAATCAAAGATTTATTTTAATATCCAAAGATAAACGTTTTGAATTGAAATGATATTTTGAATTGACCATCAACTTCAAGATCCCCTCAAAGACTTATTATATAATAAAAGTGAAAAAAGTTAAATTATATTTAAAATTATATGAAAAATAGTTAACTTCAAATTAAGGATTAAGATACAAGAGAACACTAGGATCTCTCTAACTGAGGAACAGGAACTACAAATACAAGCTTGAATCAACCTTTATTTCTTTTTCTTATAAAATTTTTTGGGTTATACAGTATGTTGCAAAAGTTTAGAAATTGACTGTTTTAATTATCTTAAGTTGTTTATTTGTTGTATTTTACGAAAAATTGAGTGCAAAAGAATAAAATAAAAGCACTAATTTGTAGAATTTTTTTTTCTCTACAATTTGATATATGACACTCGGAATAAAAATATAATTAACTTTTAAATATTTACAATGAAAAAACTTCCCCTAAAAAATAAAAAATAAAACTCGGTGCAAAAGTTTAGAAATTCGGGTAATTCAAAAGTTTTAGCAACAACATGATAAGCAAAAAAATTTGATTTTTTTAAATATAATTTTCATTATGTTTATTCTGTATCAGTTATTTAAATATAGATAAATGGATGCTGAAATAACATATTATTTTAGACAAGAAATTAAATTTAAAAAATTTTTAAATGACTAATTTAATTTTTTTAAATAAAAAAAAATAACAAAAAAAATAATGTGACTATAATTTAAAAAAATGATAAGTGAATCAATATCATTATAAAAAAATTATAATCAAATAAAAATTATCAAAAAAACAACAAAAAAATGAATAAAGTATTTATTCAAAAATTTAGCAAAAAGACTTTAAAAAATGAAATCTATCTTAAAAAAATCAATTTTTAAAATATGGATAAATTGTAAGAAAAACTTGTTAATTTTTATAAAATAAAAAAAGAAATATATAAATAAAAAAAAATTAAATTATCATTTATTAATGCATATTTTTTGAAAGCAATATTTTGGTTAAGTATAGCAACTGCAAGCCCGGTATTTGATTGCACTTTTGATAATGGGAAATGCCCGAATGGAGATTTTATCTTTAATCCATCAAGTTTTGTTTCAATTCTAGAGAATTAATTTATTTCTGGCCACTCATTATACCGAATAACTGATGTCACTTCAATAAGTAATTTTAGAAATTTGAAAAAAGAAAAGAACAATTTTTACCATTTAAATTAAGCAACTCCAACAAACAATGGAGAATTTTGCGATCTTCCGTTTACAGAAGGAAATTATGAATACAATCATTGCTATATTAGATTAGGAAAGTTTGTCTGTCCGACAAAAAGTGGAATAGCAGAATGCACATTAGGTTGGTTATCAAGGAAAAGATTAAAATATGAATTAATTAATTTTTTTGACTAAACAGGAAATTACGTGTTAGCAAAAACTCTAACATCAGGAGCTGAAATAGCAATTAAAGGAACTTCATCACAAATAACTTTGCCTGAAACAGGTAGTTATGAATTGAGTTTTTATGTTTTGATGTTTACAAATATAACCGATATGACTTTGGGTGGTGACTACATTCGAGTTAGTGTAAATTCGGCTGTGAATTCAAGTCTAAACTTTAAAAATGAAAAATATGACTACACAAATATTGGTAAGACAAATGTTTGGCAGAAAAAATCTTTTAATTTCAATGCACCAGAAGAAAATATAATTGTATTTTTTTAAGAATATTTACAAAATAAAAATCTAAATTTAAATTTTTTCAACAATTAAAGTTATCGGTTGATTTTGTCCGTTTAAATAGGACAGGAAAAATTGGATATTTTGGTTTTGACCAAATTGAAATTTTAAGTTTATCTGCATCTTCATCTACAACTACAACTTCCACATCTGCAAGCTCTACAACTACTATTTCTACATCACAAACCGCAGCTTCAACATCTTCTTCTACAACATTATTTTCAACTGCAACCTCTACAACTAAAGCTATAATTACTTCATCACAAACCACAACTTCAACATCTTCAACAACATCTACTTCAACATTATTTTCAACTACATTCTCTACAACTTCAATTACTACATCACAAACCACATTTTCAACATCTTCTTCAACAACATCTACTCCAACATTATCTTCAACTGCAACCTCTACAACAACAACTTCAATTACTACATCACAAACAACAACTTCAACATCTTCTTCAACAACTTCTCCTCCAACATTATCTTCAACTGCAACCTCTACAACAACAACTACAATTACCACATCACAAACAACAACTACAATTACCACATCACAAACAACAACTACAATTACCACATCACAAACAACAACTTCAACATCTTCTTCAACAACTTCTCCTCCAACATTATCTTCAACTGCAACCTCTACAACAACAACTACAATTACCACATCACAAACAACAACTTCAACATCTTCTTCAACAACATCTACTCCAACATTATCTTCAACTGCAACCTCTACAACAACAACTTCAATTACTTCATCACAAACAACAACTTCAACATCTTCTTCAACAACATCTACTCCAACATTATCTTCAACTGCAACCTCTACAACAACAACTTCAATTACTTCATCACAAACAACAACTTCAACATCTTTTTCAACAGCATCTTCAACAACACTTAATTCAACTAGCATACCTTTAATTTCCACCTCTACAACTTACACATCCTCTATTACTTCATCATCTTCAACTTTAACACCTAGTATTACAAGCTCAATAACTTCAATATCTACAACAACAATCTATTCAACCCAAAGCTCAACATTTTCAACATCATTGATTTCAATCACTACAATTCCAATCTCTACTACTACAGCATATTCGTCATCTTTTTTGTGGACCAATTCTTCAGATGTATCAACCGATTCTTCGTCTTCCAAAACTTCTTCAACTCCATATTTAACATCATCACAGTCCTTAGAGCCTATTCTATCATGTTCATTTAGTAATGATAATTGTCCTTTTGAATTTCTAAAGGGTAATAATAGTAATTATTTTAATCTCACTTCTTCAATTTTCATACCGGTTTTAAATATCAATTTAACAAGTTCATCTTGTAAGTTTTATTAGTTGCTTTTTAGATTAATTTTTCAATTTTTTTTTTATTTTCTAAAGTGGATAATGGGAATTTTTTAGTTGCTGTATCACCAGAAGATGGTAGCGAATTTTCATCTAAAATAAAATTTAAGGTTAATGTCGATATTATTGGAAAATATCGAATCGAATTTGCTACATTTATGTTTTGTGACAATTCAAACTGCTCTAAAGCTTCTGATCACATTACCATTGTTGCAAGATTTGGAAAACAAAACAAAAATCAAAATGAAATTATTGTAGCCGATTTAAATTTAAGTCAAAATTCAGAAAAAGGCTGGAATAAAAACTCTGGTTTAATAAATATTCAAAATGAGGAATCAAAAAATTTCATGGTTTGGTTTTTTTAAACTTTAATAATTCTCTTAAATTCTAAATAATAAATTTAAAAAGTTAATTGTTGAAATGGGAAGAAAAGCAAAATTTGAAAAAAAAAGCTTTATGGGTTTTGATAATCTTGAATTTTTCAAATCAGAAGATAAAGATGACAAAGGTGATGAATTTAACATTGGTGCATTAATTGGTGGCATTTTAGGCGGATTAATCTTATTATTAATAGTCTTTGTTTTTATCAGAAAAGCAATTACCTTTAAAAAGAAAAAGTATGAAAAAAAAGAATATATTGATGACAATTTTAATGAAATACAATTGGAATTTAAAAGTCTACCAATAGATGATTTGAAACAAATTAATGACGATGAAGAAATCTAACAAAATCGAAAAATATAAAAATTTATTTTAATTGATTTTCGAATTAAATTTTTGAATCATTTTCATTTAATTAAATATTTTATCTATTTGATTAATTTTCTAGATAAAGAAATGAATTGATAATTAAGATTTTAAAAAAATTCAATTTTAATAAAAAACTGAGCTTTTGAGGTCGATACACTGAAAAAATAAATTAAGTGCTAAAATAATTAAAAAAAGAAAAAAATCATAGTTTAAAAGAAATTTTGACTGAAACTATTTAATAATGGTAAGCATAAAACACTTTAATATATCTTGTGTTAAAATATGCATTTTATTAAATAATTATAAAAATTAAAAATCTTTTTTTAAAATTTGATTATTTATTTCAAGTATTAAGGTTAATAATATGATCAATAAAAACTGATATCTCTTACAACTTTAATATTGTTCCCACAAAGTTTTGACATTTTAAGGAACATTAATATTTCCTTAAGCGAAGATTATACAAAAAGAAGTCGAATAATTTATAGCAACCTTAAAATAAAAACAAAAATCATTTAAAATATTAATTGAGATGCAAAAATTAACAAAAACATTATCTAAGTTCTTGATCGAGGAACTAATGGTTGTGTCATCAGCAAAAATTATGATATTTAACAAATTTAATAAAATGGAAGGCCATTCTCAAAGCAAATAAAAAAAAAGAATAGAAAAATTATCCACAACTTTAAAAATTTAGTAGGTAAAATCCTGAGCGTAAATCATGAAAAAAAATTCGATTTTTAAAAAAACTTAAAAAGTAAGATTAGAAATTCAAAAAAGGATCCAATGTTGACAATGTCAAACTTTTAACGCATGACAAATAATGAATTGAAAATAAAATGATAAGAGATTTCTGAAAAATATTGAAAAATAAGAAGGTGCATTTGAAAATTACAAAGATGAAAAGTTTCAAGAGATAAAAGTATAATAAAATAATTCAAAGAAAAATAATAAATATAAAAAAGAAATGCATGGAAAAAATAAGATAAATGCATTTAATAATTTTCAAAAAAAGATAAAAAAAAAGATAAAAAAAAAAACATAAAAATAATGTAATAGAAAAATTTAGGTCCAAAAATATATTAAAGAAAAGAAGAAATGGAATTAAATGCTAAAAAAAAACAAAAATTATTAATCGTGACAATATGTAAGTAAAAAAATTACAAACAAAAATATTAAAAATTAAAAAAGGGTTATTACTTCAAAATATAAAAAGCAATATCACAACATTATGTGAATCAACTCCAAGTGAATTTTCATCTATAATTGATAACCAGAGTACAAATGGAACAGATTATTTCTCTACTCCAATGGCTGAATCATTAACGACATCATCAAATGATCAAATTTCATCGTCTTCATTTGAAAAAAGTTCGATTTATTCATCTGAAGCTTTATCATCAACAATGATAACATCTTCATTTATAAATACTGATGAATTGTCATCATCTACCGAAATAAATACTTCATCGTTTACAGAAAACACTTTTAGCACAGAAAATAATTCATTAAAGGACTCAACTTCGATTGAATATGATTCGTCATCAACAACGGAAAGTTCAATTAGATCAACTTCTTTCGCAGAATCCCTTACTGATGCACCAACTGTAACAAGTTCTGGTGATTTTATAATGTCCTCAATCGAAAAAAGTTCTGTCACAACATCAAGTGAATCAACAAAAGAATTTTTCTCATCACCGAAATCAACTCCAAATGAACTTCCTTTTTCATCTTTTTTCATTGAGCGAACATCCAAAACTTATTTTACCACTGAAATCTTTACTCCTTTATTTAATTCAACATCTAATTTTTTTGTTTCTTCAGTTACCTGTTTATTTCGTTCATCCTCTCAATGCGTAGCATCTTTTACAGAAAGTGCTTCTTTGATTGCCGATTCAAATGTATCTGATTCATCCGGATCCATTATTTTTGGAGGATATAGTTCTCATTGTTAGTATTTTTCGAATGATTTTTTTCTAATTTTCTAATGAAATTTTAAATTAATTTTTTTATTTCTCATTATCGAAGAAATTATTTTTTTTCTTTGAATTATTTTTTTTATAAAATTGATTAAATTGAACAGACTTTTTTTCAATGAGATATATTTTCTTTAATTTTTTTTTATCTCTTACTATTACTTAGAGTTAAAACCATATACCTTATGTCAAACGAGTTTATGACTGGTTTTTTTACCTCATTTTTTGTTTGATTGTTCCTTATATTTCCATGTTTTCAATTGATCTTTTATTTCTTTCGGACAAATTTTAAAAATTTTTTTTTTAGTTTTACCTACATCAACGAATAAAACTTGTCAAATTCCTTTTATTTATGAAAATCGAACTTTTAATCAGTGTGCTTCAATTAATGGTAGTCTTCAATGCTTCACAAATGATTCAAGTTTTGATAAATGTACGCCTGAAAAATTTATCTTGTCAAAAGCGTCAAACACATCAACATTGTTTAATGAATCAATTTTGTTTCAAATTTCTTCTTTAAAACCACAGTCAATTTATAGAGTTAGCTTTGCTTATTTTATGTATTGCGATTCTTCTGACTATAAAAATTGTTCAGACACGACTGATTCAATTAAATTATCAACTAACTATTCGTCGGTTCGAATGACAAAGTTCCTTTTTGAACAAAACTCCACGATGTATTTTGAACGATATAAAAATTCATATCTTTGGATCGAAGAGTCATTTCTTATCAGTATCAATACTCTTTCAGAACTTTTCGTAAGTTTTGATTATTTTTACCCATTTTATTTATCATTATTTTTATGTAATTTGCCCATTATTTATTTCATTTAATTTTTTAACAAAATAACAATACTAAGCTATATTATAAATTAAAAAAAAGAAATTTAAATGAGATGAGCTAAAAAAATAAAGTAGAATTCTTATTTCTGATTTTCTTCAAATTTTATCAAAGAAAATTCCTGTAAATTTTAAAAGTTTTTTTATGATAAATTTTAAATAGCTTAAATTTTTTATTTTCTTTACGAAATCACAGACTTGTTTTTAAGTCACAGTTTTAAGTCTAAGTCACAAAAATTTAAGTCAAGTCAATGGCTTAAAAATTTTTTTTTTTTTTATTAAGTCTAAGTTATGACTTGCACAAAAATTTTTATCAATATCTGCTTCATTTGGACCAGTTAAGAATTTTTTCATAATTTGGTTATATTAACAGACCACATGGGTCAAGATTAACAGCCGGGAATTTGGAAGCAACTACTTTATTGGTATCAAATATGGATTTATTAAGTCATTGACTTGACTTAAAAAAAAAAAATTTAAGTCAAGCCATTGACTTAACTTGACTTAAGACTTGTGACTTAAAAACAACTCTGCGAAATCCCAATTTTCATCGTTTTGTCAAAATTTCAATATTACTTTATATTTTAATAACAATTATTGTACAATTAGATTTAATTCTCAAATCAATAATTTTTAATCAATAAAACGTTTGAAACTCAAATATTCAATTTAAAGCCATAGTGAATTTTCTTACAAATATTTCAATACAAATATGAATTTTAGTTTATTAATTTTTCTTTAGATGGTAAAACTAACCACAATGACTCTAATTTTAGAATTAAAATTTTCCCCACTTAAAGACAGGAATTTTTTTTAATGTAAAAATTAAGCAAAAAAAATTTTTTATATTTTTTCAAAACAAAAAAGACCTTTGTGACTGAATGAAATAACAAAATTCTAATTTTAATTTTTTAAAGATATTCGTCAACTTTGAACGAAGCAAACCATCTGATTCAATTGTATTTATCGGCTTTGATAATCTGGTGCTAAATCTAGTTCCCGTTGAAATTAAGAGCCAAAACATTGTACTTCCTCTTCTTTTGGGAATATTGATTCCTGCAGTTGTATCATCAATATTCATTACGGCGTTTTTTTTACATCGTGTTAGAACAAGTGTTAAAAAGACAAAAAATAAAAAACTTTTTAACTTTGAAAATATAGAAATGAAGCACTCTGTAAAATTTTGAATA
This sequence comes from Brachionus plicatilis, assembly GCA_010279815.1. Classification (NCBI taxonomy): domain Eukaryota; kingdom Metazoa; phylum Rotifera; class Eurotatoria; order Ploima; family Brachionidae; genus Brachionus; species Brachionus plicatilis. The sequence goes on from QEOQ01000486.1 coordinate 18,760, forward strand.
AATTATTCCATTTCTGGTCTTTTAAAATTAATTTTTTTATTTATAAAAATTGTTTAAAACATTTGTATAATACCTTTAGAAAATATTTTAACAATTAAAGTTTAAATAAGAATTTAGAATGAATTTCTGCTTTGATAAAATTTGGAAACATTCACTGCCGTTTGGTCACTCCTGTATATTTTAGATAAAAACTCTTTTTTAAAACAGGAAAGAAAAAAAATTAAGAAACAGATGCATATTTTTTATAATTATCTTCACCAAAAAAAAGATTTGTTAGAAAAACTTAAAAATTATTTTTTTTTTTTAAACAGAAAAAAAACACTTATTAAAAGTAAGCTTTACTTAACTTTTTCATAAATTAATTAAGTTTAAACCCAATGGACAAATTTGAAAAATTTATTAAGATATAAATTAAAAAAATAGGAAAAAGTAATATAATTTTATGCCTACTTTATATTTTAGTATAAAATTCGGTTAATCATAAATAAAGAAGTGATTTTGATTATATTCAATTATATGCCAATATTTTACTGAATAAATAAGTCCACGTTTGTTACAATCAAATGATCAAAGTTAAATGATCTTGCTCAAAAATTATCATTAAATATAGATTTTTTATTTAGTTTTAGTTTTAGTTTAAAAATTGACAATTTAATAATATTTTGTGCTTGCAATGAAGCTATATGTTTTTTATACAATAGCCACAATCAAGCAGTTATAATGTTCAAAACCCCTAATGAACACAATCATGATGAGATCAATCAAAATTCAAGCAAAAAAAGCATCAATGAATCAACTAAACAAGAAATTCAAGGCCTCCTTGCTCAAAATCCACTAATAACTCCACAACTATTTTTAAGTTATACTAACAACATTGGCCGAATTGACTAAAACAAATGAAAGAATAAATGTTCCAACTGATAAACAGTTATACAATTACCTACAACATCAAAAGAAAGGTTCGAATGCAATGAATTTTGCACAATTAAATGAATGGTGTCATAGAAACAAAAATGTTCCAATAGACAATAACCAACCATTTGTAGTTAGCTATTAATACAGAAATTTCTTTATTATTTTACTTTATTCAAAATATAATTTTTTTTATTTTACTCAAATAATTCTTTACTTGCTTAATAAAATTATTATTGAAATTTTATTTTTTTTATTTCATTTAAAATAAATAAATATTAAAATAAAAATTGTTATCGTTTAAGAAATTTCGTAACTCTTATTTAGTAATTTTAGAGGCCAAAAATAATTAAAAAATGAGTCCAAAGTAGTAATTATATATCCCATCATTAATTAACTATTGAGTCCAAAATAATTATGAGCCCGTTTCAGTAATAGAATGAGCCCATTTAAATTATTTCCTTTCTTTATCATTTATTTGCTTATCAGTACCGAGCTAAAGCTACTTCAGATTTTAAAAAAAATTTATAAAAATCAAAAAAATTATAGGACTCACCAACATTTTTACTTAATCAAATTTTGTATGCTAAATAATATTTATCATTTTTATGTATTTAAATAACTGAATTTTTTTACTTTATTCTAAAATGGATATTTAATTATCTATTCAATTTTTCTACCTTTTTTCATATATAATGTAATATTTCAATTTATCCATTAAACATAATCTTTAATTAAATAAATAAAAAATGGTAAAAATAAAATAAGTTTTAAGAAAGTTCAAAAGAGGAGAGATAAATTGGATTAATTGAATTTATTTATTTGTTAATGTGCAAATTAAAAAAAGAAAAAAATGAGTTTTTACAATTCAATAAAAAATTAGTCATAAAGCATTATTTGAAATCGAAATTAGATGAATACTACAATAGTTTAACTTTAAAATATTAATAATTGATAATTTACTTTATTACAAAATAAAATTCTTTTTCGAAAAAAAAAATTTATTATGAATAACCTTTGCTATTTTGAACGAGCTATTTTTGATCTTACCAGTCTATTTTAATTGATACATTTTGACAAAGCTATTTATTAAAAGTGAAATTTTTGGTAAATTTAAATTGGTAAATTTAATTTGATGCTTTCTCGAAAATTTTGATATAATAATAACTCGATCGTTAGAAAAATCAGCTTTTCATTCAGAAATTAAAAAAAAAAACGCTAATAATGTTCTTCTATTCGAGATTAATTTAAAGTTTATTTTAGTATGGTAAAAAGGCTACTAAGAAATTTTTTAAATTAATAAATAAAAAATGAATAATTAAAATTTTTTTTGTGATAAAATTTGAATTGATGCTCGAATTAAATGACATAATAAAATTGAATTTAGAATTAAATTAATAGGAACAAAAATAAAAAATCAATATATTTCATCGAAAAATCAAATAATGACTTGGTAACTATAAACAAAAATCTCGATAATAAACACTTAAATATTTATGAATAAATAATTAAATAACTTTTTATAAGTAGATAAACAATTTATTAAATTAATTTATGAATTAAAGATACAATAAAATATAAAAATTTTTAATTTCCTCCTCTCAATCTCAAGACCAAGTGTAGTGTGGATTCCTTTTGAATATTGTAGTCTGACAAAGTTCTTCCATCTTCCAATTGTTTTCCAGCAAAGATCAGACGCTGTTGATCTGGTGGGATACCTTCTTTGTCTTGGATCTTGGCTTTCACATTTTCAATGGTGTCTGAAGCTTCCACTTCCAAAGTGATGGTCTTTCCAGTTAAAGTCTTGACGAATATTTGCATTGTTAAGCTTTGTATCTTTTTTAGTTTCTAAGCTTTGTTAATTTGAAATTTATGATTTTAGTTTTCTAAAATTTAAGCTAGTATTTATATTAATTAAATGGGATAGGCGGGATTTATTTTCATCATCATAATTGCAAAATTTATAGAAAATTCTATTTGATATTTCAACTAAATTATGTTTATAATTCATGAATTTTCTAGCCGTTTCAAGTTGTTTCTAGACTTAATTTCAATACGCAATTGGTTGCTAAATGAATAATTTTGAAATGCGCCATTTTTAATTTATTTTTCTGTGTCAAGTTCTTACTAAGCAAAAAAATATTTTTCTAAATTTTCGATATCAACTTATAGAAAAAGCTCACTGAATTTCTAATCATTTAGAAGCAAGATTAAATTAACTAAGGAAACTGGTTTTTTTATTTTACATAAAATTATTCATCTGAATTTTGCGTTGTTGATCTTTAAAAGTTAGCTAATTTCATGTAACTATGTTATTATCAACTATTTTTATTTGATTACCAAAATTTTATGTAATGATAATTTTTTGGTATTTTGCCTTTTCGTTTTTTTCGAGAATTTTGAAAAAAAAATATTTTTTTGATCATTATTTATTATTTCAGTTCAATTTCTAGTTTTAGGAAAATTTTTCTAATATTTTTTAACTTCGATTGAATTCGTCACTTAATTGAACTAATTCAAACATAAAATAGCACGTTTCTCAAAAAATTACAAAAATCAAGAAATCATATATTAAATTGCATTAAATTTTTCTAACATGTTTTAAAAAAATATAAATTAAATGGCAAATTAAAGTTTATGATCAAATGTAAATTTTAAACTAAAATTTAAAATTAAGATTTAATAAAAAAAGATTTATCAAGTTTTTTATTAATAAAAGACTAAACTTAATTAAACATAATTTGTTTAAACTTTAAGGAAATAATTAAAAGAATTTTTATGTTAAGTAAAAATTAAAATTATTGGCATAAAGTTGAAGATCAATTCAAACTATCATTTCAATTCAAAAAGTTTATTTTTGGATATTAAAATAAACCTTTGATAATTTGAATAATTTTAATGTTACATGATTAATTTATTTAACTGTTTTTTCTATAGTTTATTTTCAATATTGTATAATTATTTGAATTTCTTTTTTAAATTTAATTTTGAATGCTAGATACAAATACTTTTGAAGTAAAAAAATTTAAATTAACTCTACAAAAAATCAGTTTATACGTTTAAATATAAAAATCGATTTAAATAATGAGTTAAGGAGATGTTTTTTCAATTTATTTTTCTTATTTTTTAAAATCTACATAACAGGTAATCATGTTACATTAAAATTTTTAAAATCTAATGAAAGATTTATTTTATATCTAAAGATAAACGTTTTGAATTGAAATAATGAGTTTGAATTAATCATCAAATTCAAGATGCCAAATTATTCAATATTTTGAACTATTTCATTTCAAAATTTAACTTTGTTTGACTTTATATACGGCCTTCAATTTGTTAATAATTAAATGATAAACCATCGCTTCGCTTTCTGAACTAAAAATATTCAAAAATTTTATTGATAAAATATCTTCAAAAAAGCTTAAAAATTATTCTGATTTAAATACTAATAAAATACTAAATCTACAATAATATGTTAATTTTTATTTTTTTTCTTCTACTAAAATTGCGCTTTTTTCCAAACAAAATTTTTTTACTTTCTTCTAAATTTTTTAAAATAAAATAAATATAATTTTTTTTGAACAATTTAATTTTTTTCTGCCTTAGAAGCTTTAATAAATAATCAAAATTATTATTATCTTAGTTGGAAACTTTAGATAAGGTGCCAAAAAGTTGACCGTGAGTGGACACTAGTTCATTTAGATAAAACAAGACATTATCTAATATCTGATTGTGTCATTGTTTATAGTCACAAAAAAAGCCAGTCCAATAAGCTATAGGGCTTTTGAAACTACAAAACATGACTTTATCCTAAGAGTGTATTAAAAGTATTCAAGAAATATTGAACATAATCATTTCGACTCAACAAAATAACTTTAAGGATGAATTAATTGTAATAATGAAATCGAATTCACTTTTGAATGATAGTAAAATATTTTAATTTAATTTTTATTTGAATAAAAAATATGAATTTAAGTTAAACTAAAATTAGATATTAGATTCTTAATGTAGTTTAATTTTAATACTCAAATTTTTAATTAATTTGAATTTTGCTCAACTCCTGAAAATGTTTTGGAAGTTTAAATTAAAAATAAATACAAGAATCTTAAGCAATTATTTTATTTTTACTATTTATTCATGATTATGTCATTATTAATTGTTTGGCCTGGATATAAATTTTAAGTTCAAGCTTAATTAGATTAAAAGCAGAATCAATTATGTGACTCTCAAACAAAATTCAAATAATTTACAGTGGTAAAGAAAGAGAAAGTATTACCTCCATGTTGAAATTAATTAGTTTACTTTTATTTTTTCGTTGTGTATAATTACTTTTTGTTTAATTATGTTAGTTAGTTTACAAAATATTTATTTTAAGTTTAAAATAATTTCTTTCCTTTGAAATAAAAATAATAATTTATTAAATTTTAAATTATTTCAATAATGAAAATATAAAAAAAAATTAATAAAAAACAAAAAATTCATTTGATTTTTGCCTTAGTATTCCTCAAAATTAGCTTTTGCTGGTCTTCCAGCTTTTGTTTTTAAAACAAAAGTTTTCTGAATTATCTTCAATGACAATTTATCAAAATTAACTTTTTTATCCAGTTCTAATTAATTGTATCGCGAGTTAATATAATCGAGATTCGTTAAACTTGAATTGTATTTATCTAATAAAACAAAATTTTCAGAATTACCTATTTTCTTTATTAAAGCATTGCCATTATTTAAATTATTTGCATTCTGTAATAACCCAGTTGTAATAGCCTTTGTTCATCAGCTATTAAAATTTCTGGTTTAAAATCCTAATTGTAAAAATTTTTTAGTTGTTTTTTTGGTACTGTAAAATAAATTCAAAATTCAAATCTCCAGTCTTTGTTGAACAAACACTATTAAAAATACCTTTAATTTTTTGCACCTTTAATTTCTGTATATTTTAGCCATTCGATGTCGAGTTCTTCAGTTTTAATATGTAAAATACTTTCAAGCAAATTATTTTGAGTAATTCTTTTATAAATATAATTTAAATTTAAATTTACCAAAAATTTCTCAATATTACATTTTGTATAGAACTATAATTTTTTTTTTCTTTCATTTAAAATTTTAGCATTTTTGTGTTGCTTTATTATTTATTTGATTTTCAATAGAAACCTCGAAAAGAAAAACTAAATAATAATTTTGTTGAATAAAAGAAAATTAAATTAAAATTTTTCTTATATATTTTCTTATATATATAAACTTTTCTAGGATTTTAGAAAAAATTCCGTAAAATTACGCAATTTTACGTCATAATTGGTAAATTATATATTTTTACCTGTTACATTTCATGTTAGATTAATTAATCTCACCAAATACGTTATATAATGTAAAAAATGCCTTTTGGATTGCATTTTTCACATCTATACGTAAATAACACAAATAATACCGTAAACTCGTAACCATTACTGTTGGAACAATGTCAAAATTTGGGTTTATTCCATACGGAACTAATATCATCGAAACCATGATATAAAATTTTTTTATTTTTTTTTAGAATAAACCTTGACGTCTAGCTTTAAACAAAGAGTAAGCGCAAAACTTTGATTTTATTCTTAGAATAATTTCGAATTTATTTTGCAATAAACTCAAAAAATTGTAGAGTTAAATTCGAAATTAAAAAAAATTAAAAATTAAACTTTATTCTAATTTTTGTATTTATTCTAAGAGTAAAAATTAAATTCGATTAAAAATTAAAAATTAAAATTAAATTTAAAATTAAAAAAATCGATTTACCGTAATGCCTTGCCCCCTAATGCGGCATTTATTTTCAGAATTCTGGATTTTAATGCATGCATTTAACCCACTTTTTTTTCCAGATACGCTGCGACTAAAAATGCTGCAGTTAATGTCAAAATTTTGGTACAAATGTCGCATTAAATATGTAAAAAATAATAAAAACATATTTTTCTATTTTTTCAATTGTTTCAAAATTTGAAACACAAAAAAATTATTATTTTTTACATATTTAATGCGGCATTTATACCAAAATTTTGACATTAACTGCAGCATTTTTAGTCGCAGCGTATCTGGAAAAAAAAGTGGGTTAAATGCAGCATTAAAATCCAGAATTCTGGTTTAAAGTGCATTAGGGGGCAAGGCATTACGGTAATAGCCAAAAAAAAACTGTATAAAAACATTTATTTCTTATTTTGCCTAATAATTTTATCATTTTCGTCACGAGGTAGCTTTAACTACCACGTTCCTTTGGTGATAATTGATTTGAACAAGTTTCGATATTGGAAGCTATTTAAATTTTAATAATAAAATAATAAAATGATATTATTTTTATTTTCAAATTTTTATTCATTTTTAATTTTGAAAAGAATGAAACATTTTTTAATGTTTTTACTTTTTTCACGTAATTTTGCGATAAAAATGATAATTTCCCATTATCATGTCAAAACTGTAATGTAACTGATGATTTTAAAAATTTTAATTTTCAAAATCTTTATTAAAAATTAATAGCAGAAATTAAAAAAATTAAATTATAATTTTTAAAAATATTTATTTAAATTTATAAAATTTTATAATACGGCATTGAAAATTAAAAATTTATTGTTCTAATAGTGCAAAAATGGTTCTGTAAAAAGTAAAATATTGTACAGATTTGTACAAACGAATTCTAATCTCTGCAGCAACTCTGAAATTTTCTGTATAATGCACATCATCAAAAAATATTTGATTAAAATTTGCAATAAACTGCAGAGTTGTTGCAGAGCTTGGAATTCGTTTGCACACATTTTTACAATATTATCCTTTTTACAAAACCATTTTGGCACAATTAGAAAAAAAAATTATAACATTTTAACTTTTTGTACAGACTTTTGTAATAAAATTTCACATTGCCAAATTTAATTTGAAACATTTTACATTGAAAAAAAAAATCTGACAGCAGTGGGATTTGAACCCACGCCTACCGGAGTAGACTGCGACCTGAACGCAGCGCCTTAGACCACTCGGCCATACTGTCCCATACCAGCAATACTATTTTAAATGAAATTCAGAGAACTCAAAAGTGTTTTCATTAATTTAGTTGATTCCATAATGATTTCTTTTTAATTTTAATCAATAATAAACAAGATAGGTTATCGATTTAAAAATTTATCAATTTTTAAATTATTTCAGCCAATTATCAATTTTTGAGCGAATGTTTTTGATAAAATTAATTTTTTTTTGATATTGGATCTTAATTTAAAATATGTAAAAATATAATATCTCGAAAAATTAAGAAAAACAGCTTTGTGCATATTTTTATTTTTTAAAAAAGATAAGAAATCTTTGCCATCAAAATTATTGCGAAAACAAAATTCAAAAAAATTTTGGTTAAAAATTTTACATTTTTGATTTCGAATCTAAGTTAGATTAAAAAAATTTTAACAGTACAAAAAACAATCTATTTTAAAAGTGAAATCCTAAGCTTAAATCATTTTTTTTTGAAAATAAAAGTTTTCAAATTTTCTTTTGAATTAACATAATTTAAAATAAAATGTAATTTAAACTGATTAAATGTCTCGTGATCTGGTAAAGAGTGTTAATTTAAAAAGAATTATCAAAGTTTTTTTTTAAATTAGTCATAAAATTTAACTATACTGAAAATCTAAATGATGTTTTGAATAAATAAATTGTCAGAAATTCAAATTTCCAAAAATTAAGCTTTTAAAAAAATCTGACAGCAGTGGGATTTGAACCCACGCCTACCGGAGTAGACTGCGACCTGAACGCAGCGCCTTAGACCACTCGGCCATACTGTCCCATACTTCCATTAATATTCTTTGAGATTATAAAATTTTTTTTTCGTTACTTTTTTTAGACATAATTTTTTTTTGGTACAAATTAATGCACTGGCTAATAATTAATTTTAATAGTCTGTAAAAAAAAAAATTTGAAAATAAAATATTTAATATTATCTAAATATCTTACAAATTAAAATATTAAATTAAAATTACTGAAAGTCAAACTATTTTTATTCTATTCTTAAAATTTTAGTAAAATAATATTTAATATTTGGCATGAAGAAAAAAATATCTGACAGCAGTGGGATTTGAACCCACGCCTACCGGAGTAGACTGCGACCTGAACGCAGCGCCTTAGACCACTCGGCCATACTGTCTTGATACAAATGTTAAGAATTTAAATCTTAAATAATCAAAACTTTAAATATGGTATTCAAGAAAAATTCTGAAACAAAAAAATGAATCATAGTTTTTAAAAATTTAAAATATTTGAACTTAATGTTTCTTTACTTAAGCTTAAGTCATATCTAGATTAAAAAAACTATTTATTAATTTAAAAAAATCTGACAGCAGTGGGATTTGAACCCACGCCTACCGGAGTAGACTGCGACCTGAACGCAGCGCCTTAGACCACTCGGCCATACTGTCTTCTTGATTAAATGAGTTTGCCAAACAATTTTTACAGTTTTTTTCTAATTTTCGTATTTTTTAAAAAATTGATAATTTGACCGGCTTTAGAAAAATATAACAAGTGAATTAATAAATTAATTTTAAAAATAGTGTGTCGACAAATTAATTAGTTTAAAAATTTTTCTCACTTTTTCAACACTTGATCACACTGGTATATTCTCTTTTTTTTAATAAGTATAATAATTTAGTTTCTACATAAGTTAAATAATTTAGCGTGATTGAGACAGCTGTTTAAAAGAGTGAGAGTAAACTGAGAGCCAAAAAGTATTTGGATAAAATATTATCAAATATTTGTTGCTTTGCATTTTTGAAATTTTATACATTTACCATTCATTCAATGCTTGATATTTCAATATGCTTTTTAAAAAAATTTCACTATAGCTATTTTCGAATAAACAATGTAGCCTTTAACTTTAAAAAAAATCTTCTGCAATTTAACTTCTGAATTAAGTTCAAAATTTTTCTTGATAGAGAATTTTTCAATTTTGCTCATTAGTATGAACTCTTGACATCTAGATCATATTAAGAGAAAAAATTGCTTTGACTATTTAAAAACCATTCTTTTGTAACTTGTGACATATCAAGTGACAATTCTGAATTGATTTTGGAAAATTAATGAAAAATGAAATCAAAACATTTTAATTATATCATATGGTTCAAAAAAATAATAATAAATTTTCTAAATAAAGGCTTAATTCTTTATATATCTAAATTCCATTGGGATTAATCTGGATTGAAAATTTGTCTTTTGAAAAATGGAAGGTCTATTATGGGATACATACTGAATAAAAATTTGACCAAAATTTCTAAATTTTTAAAATTTTATATTAAAGCACTTAATTAAAAAAATTATTCAAACGAGTCAATACAAAAAGATATAACCAAGAGACCTAGAATAGATTAAGTTACAAAAGGACAAGAAATATTTTGTGAAAAATGTGGAATTAAAATGACTAAGAGAGGATACTGGACTTTTCCAAATAAATGTGGTAAAAAAAGTTTTTTTTTAATACTTTTGGTATTTTTCTAAATGATTTGATGGCAATGTGAAAAAAAAGTGTCATTTTATTTATTTATTTTTTGCTTATTAATTGGTGTGATTCTAGAAAAATTGGGGTTAAAAAATTAAATTTTGGGGTATTTAATTCAATATTTAGGGTATATAAAATTAAATTTAAAAATTTGAATAATTAAAATGAACGATTCGTCTTGGCTAACTATTTATCTATTCTTTAGATAATAATTCTTATACCGATTTTCATTATAAAATCGATCAATATAATTTTAATAAAAATTAGTGTTGAAATTTTGAATTAATCAAAGAGAAAATTTAAATTTAAATCCTGGGTAAAGGGGTAAAATTTGTGTTTAAAATCTAAATGGGTAAGTCAAATCCTTTGAACAAAAGGGGTGATAAATTAAGAGAAAATGCACCTTAATAAGCTTAAATATAAAATGTCAAAAAATGTTTTAATTTTAATTGTAAAATCTTGTATAATTTAGAATACCTTCGTTTCGTAAATGATTTATTCTTTCTTCTAAAAAATTGTTTTGTATATTAAAAAAATATCCTTAAAAATTTAAATCATTTTTTTAATTTTTAAGTATTTGATTCAAATAAAATGAAATTCATTTATGTGCAAAAATAAAAGAAGCAGATTATTAAGAAAACTTTATTTATTTTATTACGAAAACCAGTTTGCCTTTGAATAGCTCCAGCTAAAATTACTGTATTTCGCACCATCCGATATTTTTTGACCACTGGTTATGCATCACAAATGCTTCAGACACAGAGTTATTTTTGACCAGTTCTGACTAGAAGAAATACATTAGTGGCTGAAAGTTCATCAAAAAAAGGAAAGGGATCTTCTACCAAAGGTTAAACCAGCTATTTAAAAAATTATTTTTATAAGTAAAAAATTATTTTTATTAAAAAATAGATTTATCAAATAAAAAATATTCATAAAAACTGATGAAGAATTAACCAAATCAAGGATTTATAGCATTTATGAAAAAAAATTTAAATTTTTTTATTAAATAAGTTTAATTAGTATAAATATTCCGGATGGATTAATCGATTATTTTTTTAAATCGATATGTATACATTTGGTTTCAACTTTACAGGTCATGGTAGGACTCGAGTCCGAAGATTCAGATTGATCAATCTTACTTATTGAACTTCTGGATGTTTCGGGTTCAATTTTTTCTTTGGATGGATTATTTATCTCAAATTTAAACATTAACCATAAATTTGAATGAATATTTTTGTTTTTAAAAGCCATATCGATATCTTTTGTTTTCAAATACCAACTGAATAGATTGGAATTTGCGTCGTATTCCATAGAACCCAAAGAACTAAGATCTTCTAATTCTTTGTAAAGATCGGTGAAATACAAAAAAAATGTGTTAAACCAAACTTGTAATAAACTAGCCTTTTAAAGATGTTAATTTTAAAAATAAAGATTGTTTTTTTGATCTAATTTCTTACTTTTTTTTTAGTCAAAAATATGACTCGAATGTCGCTGTCTAGTTGAAGAGGTGAGTCAAATATAAAATTAAAAGAATTTTCATTTCGGCTTCTAGAACGCTTAATTTGGCATAATATGTTTTCATCTGAATTTTCCCTTATTTCCAAACGCAGTTCTAAACAAAATTTAATCATTATTATTTTTATATTGAAAAATTAATTTTTATTCTTTAAAAGTTAAAATTTAAAATGTTCATTTTTTTGAACTAACCATCACGCAAAATCTACCAAACTTATCATTTAAAAAATTTTTAAATTCCAAAAAAATATTTAAAAAGAAAACAATTAAAACTGAATTTGATAAAAAAATCAGCATCTTGTATTTGATGATCAATTCAAAATATCATTTCAATTTAAAGAGTTTATCATTAGATATTAAAATTAATATTTGAATTTATTTAAATAATTTTAATGTAACATGCTAAACATGTTATAGAGATTTAAAAAATAAAATTATTTTAAAATTTTTTTTTCTCAACCCATTGATAAAACCGATTTTTATATTTAAATTTTAAACTGATTTTTTGTAGAGTTTTTTTGAAATTTTCTATTTCAAAAGTATTTGTATTCAAAATTAAAAATTAAGTTTAAAAATGAATTTCAAATATTAAATTCCAACTGAGTAATAAAATGAAAAGATCGATCTTTCCTAAAAATATTTTTGAAATAAAAATTTATTTTTTATTTTTTAAATCTACATGTCAAGCATGCTACATTAAAATTATTTAAATTAATTAAAATATCAATTTTAACATCTAATGATAAATTCTTTGAATTGATCCTTCAAGATGCCAAAATATGTTGTCAATAAATAAAACGTGACATTATTATTATTTAAGTTATTAATCGAGTAATTTTTCATATTCAAATTTTTTGAATTTGAATCAATTTAATTAACCATAAGGTTAAAAGAGAAAGAGCTGTAAACTTTCTTGTATCAAGACCATAAGAGAACTTTTGATCAAAATTGAAAAGAAAACTTTACTGGCAAGCGATTACATTCCACTAACTGAAGCTAAAAATACTAAAATGTATTTATTTATTTTATATTGTATATAATTGTCTACTTAATTTTCTTCCCTTTTTTATGTAAAATTAAATTTTAATTTTTCCATGGGACCTAAACTTAAATTAAATAAAAAAATAATTTTAACAATAAAAACCCTCATAACAGATGTCTAAGAATGATGAGTGTCGTAAGAAATAATGATGCAAATTAATAATTTAATTGTTTAACTCTTTGATTATCTTTTTAATTAGTTCGATATTGGTTCAAAAATTTTTTTATTTAAAAAGTCATAATCAGTAAAGTCCGTAAACTAAATAATCTTCCGTTAATCTAATTTTTGTTTTTATTAAAATTACATTTTAAATTAAAAAAAAAAATTACTTTTCGGAAATTCAAAATCTTCTTCTGGAATATGGATCTTAATTGAATGTAAAAAAATCCGTCTAGATTCATAGTTCAAATTATTTTTGAGGTAATAAGCGTAGTATTCTACAAATCTACGTTGACTCGGAATTGTAACACCCTTTTAATATTTTAAATTAAAAAAAATAAGCAAAATTAACTAAAGCAATACTTTACGGTCTTTGCATCTTTTTTGGTCGAATTCTTTCATTGCATCCAAAGCATTTAAAAATCTAGCTGAATGCAAAAAATAACAAGATATCATGGTTCCAGTTCTACCCTTTTATTTAAATAAATTATCAACTAGAAATATTTTTTATTAAGTTTTTATACTTTTCCAGCCTTACAATGAACAATAGCTACATTTTTTCCATCAGTCTTCAGCCAATAGTCTACACTACGGCAAAAATCAAGTATTTGTAGAAATCGTGGCGGATTATGATCCTCGATTGGAAATAATTCTACCATATAATTAAAATGACTAAAATCATAATCTGTTTCTTTACACCTTAATTGAAAAAATTGAAAATTTTAAAATCATACAGGTTTTAAAATGATAAAATCATACAGGTTAAAAATCCTAAACGACTCGTGATGCTTTTCATTTAAATATTTTGACACCTTTTCTATTTGGTTCCTAATCAGTTTTTGCAAAGCATTGTCGCTAGGATAACCCATTGCAATTATGTTCTCGGCAATATCTTTACTTTTAGTTAAATTTTTTAAAATTTAATGAAAAATTCAAAATCTATACAGGTAAGGTCCAAGTCGTATTTTTCATCAACATACCGTTTTCGATTTTGGCTAACTTTGCGACGCATAAAAGAACTCATTTCATTCTAATGATTCTGATAAAGCAATTTCTGATTTTATTTTTCTTAAATATTTAAAAAATTTAAAGGCTTTTAAACCTTTTAACAGTGAATTAATCACTATCAAACAATAAAAAAAGTCTACTAGAAAAACAACTCAAATTATTTTTTCGAGTTTATTCAGGTAGGATAAATAAAATAATTAAAAAAAAAGAATAAAAAATGAGCTTTAGATAATTATCATTTTGTTTTCATTATTTGAAGCAAAATTTTTAAAACTTAAAAAATATTATTATTCATTAATGCATTTTAGTCAAGATTTAGTCTTACTTAAAACATGAGTCTATATGTTGAAGATAAAACTCAAAGTTTCCTTGTAAATAATCGGAGCAATGGGGGCAATAAAAATTAAAATTTTCCCTTAATTCAAAGCTGAAATAATTTTCATCATAATTATCACTTAATGAAGCAGAGTTGTTCTTGAAAAAATCATCCAATTTTTTATTATTTGATCCTTTTTTTAGTGAGATAGCTAAACTTTGCTCATCTTTCAAGTCACAGGCTCGTACACCTATAACATCATGTAAATTTTTAAAATGCTAAATTTTTGTCAAATTTACCTATTAATCTTAGTTTTAATTTTTCGTTACTATTTTTCCATTCATTCAAAAACAAACATTTTATTCCTTCATAAATATCCTCGGTCTTATTTGTATATGTTTTTAAACTTTTTGTCCGAGTGTAAATTTTGAAGTCAACATTTTTAATTTTTAGATTCACTTTAAATGTCTAATAAAAAATCAAAAACAAATTTAAAATTTATTTGGTCTGATAAGCCTGAATATAAATTAATATCAATTGTATTTGCAATTTTATTGTCATTGTCATCTTTTGTGATTAAATATTTAAATTCAAAATTTAAGTGGAAAAAATTTGAAATATCAAAGCCTTTTTAATTTTTTTTTTTATAATTTTTATAATCTCAAACTTAAAGGCCGGGGGATTTTTTTTTGATTTTAGATTTTATTGAAATAAAAACTTTTAAAATTTTTTGAAAAAAAAATAAAGAAAAGAGGTGACAAAAGGGTTGAAAAAAACTCATACGGTCTTTGAGTGTTAAATTTTGTTTTGTCATTACTTAAAAAACTGAAAATGATTAAATTTTAAAAAATTTTTAATATTATTTAGAATTTAATGTGTGACTGAAAAGATTTTGACAATTTTTTTCAAATTAAATTTTCGTAAATACTATATTATCTTATTCATTCTTTCAAAGGATTAACAATAATTATTTATTTTTATTTTTTTTGATTTTAATGTCTACCGTAAATCCTTGTAAACTACCCCAGGGTAATAGATTATAAATAGCTATAGCCCCCCTACCTTTGACTCGAGTAAAGCCCCAGTTTTTTAATTATAAAATTTCTTTTTTACCTCAGGCTAAAAAAAAATTAAAATAAATGCTTATATTTTTTTTATTTTTTTTTAAATTTTTGTAAATTAGTACCGAACTAATCAATTATAAGCCCAGTAAAAAATTAATATTTTTTTTGTATTACCCCGGGTGTATAGTTTTAAAACAAAAAAAAATTCTTTAACGAAAATCATATTTTTAAATTAGAACCACCAGTGATTTTTTATTTGAAGCCCATGGGGTATAGTTTACAAGGATTTACGGTAAATTGAATAAAATAATTGATATTTAAATAAATTCTAAGGTAAATCAGATCCAATAAATCTTATAAAAATATACTTTCAAGCCTTCCTGAATCAGCTCCTGTGACACTTCCTCGCTTAGCTCGTAGCATATCTTTAACATTTCCTCTTTATTATTAGATATTCCACTCGGAAAAGTTCTTTAATTTTAATAAAAACAAACTCTTATTTTAAATGTAAGCATACTAACGTCTCATGACCAAGACTTTTTCGTTCCGTGTCATGCTGAATTCTGTCTGAACCAAAGCCACGGCAAGCTATCATCAAAAATTCAAATGTATTCTGAGTTTCGAGCAAATAAATCATGTCCCTCTTGTCATATAAGTCTTTACATGTTTTTATACCGTAGCAGTCTAAAATCAGAGCAGTAGTTGGTCCTATACCGTTCACTTTACGGATAGGCAAAAGTTCAATAAATTTAAGAATGGAATCGACATTGCTCTCAAGTCTGAATTGGCCATTAGGTTTGTTCACATCGGAGCAAAGTTTTGCCAAGCGAAGATTGCATGCAATTCCTTCATCATACTTTTATTTACAGAATTTAAAAGATCAAGTGACATTAAATACCCGCACTGGCGGTCAAATTTGTTGCCAGGTATATCCTATGTCTAATTTCTTTTACACACTCATCGGCATCAAGACCAAATAAAATTGTTTCCTCCTTATCGACACCAAAATATTTGGCATAGGTTCTATGATCATTAGTGAGGCTTTTTCTGAGAATTAAGTGTTCGGTGATGTCACAGTAAGCCTCGTCTAAACTTCTAGCTGAATAGTTGGGATCATATTTAGAAATGACATCCCTTTAGGACTGGAAATAAAGTTAAAGTCAAATTTACGGGCATTTTTTACATTATTTTTGAGCTTTCTGAATGATACTTTTGGTAGTTACCAGGAACTATGATCAAATCTGGACACAATTCCTTGGCGATAAATCCAGGCATGGCAGCCCTTACACCAAACCGACGAGCTATGTAATTTGATGTTGACTAAAAATAAGTTTTTTTTACCAAACTTTTGGACTTAAGTTTTTTTATTACCAGCATTGATTCGCTTCCAACTGCCATTGGTTTATCAGCTAAAATCGGGTTATCTCTTATTTCAACATTGGCATAAAAAGCGTCCATGTCTATGTGAACAATGGTTCGGTTCATTTCTCGGGATGTTTCGTGCGCTTCTATGAAATTGTCGCTCTTCAAAATTTTTTTTTATTTAATTATTTTATTTAATGATTAATGATTAGAAAGTATATAAAAATAGCCCCTTTTTTTCAGATATGATTTTAGTTTTAATTCATTTACTGATTAATTTTAATTCAGAGCATAAAATAGTAAATATTATTGTTTATTTGGTTCAGCCTAATAGAAAAAAATTTAAAAAAAGATATAAAAGAAATAAAATAAAATAGTTAAATTGAATAAAAGTTTAGTTTTGGAAATTTAATTTAGGCGAAATATTTTTTGATATCACTATTTTAATAAACTTCGCTCTAATTCAATAAAAACTTATTTAATAAATTAAAAATAATCAACTCTAATTTAATTAATTAAAAATATACGATTCGATTAATATTTATAAAAAGTATAAAGAGCTTAAAATGGTCACAGGTATAAACATTATATTGAAAACTTAAAATTTTGATATTTTTTTGTTCTTGAAGCAACTCAAAAATATGATAGATTTTTTTTTATTTTATAATAAAACTGTGACCAAAAAAATCATCTAACTTAATAAAATTTTTATTAAGCTAGATGATTTTTTTACATAAATTCTTTTATTAGAATATATGTATTTTAATTAAATTAGACTTAGCTTTAATAGATTTCTATAGTATGAGTAGTTAGATTTCTTTCTATTAAAATAGCAATACTTTTAATTAAATAATTGCTGAGCAAAATAATGAATTTTTAATTATATGGTCAATATTATTTGATTTATCAATTTTTTTGCTCAGTAAAAGGCTGGAAAATTTTTTTTGTTGGGATCATTTTAAAATTAGTCGAATAATAAAGATAATCCTTCAAGTTAATAGATAAATCTATTTGCAATCGGTAAATCAATGTATCTATAGAAAATTTAACTGAAGTTACCGAGTGAAGAGCACTCGATCTCCAAACGGCATACCATCGAAAGTTGATTATTTTTAATTTTTAATAAATAAATAAATAAGACTTATAATTTTTTTTATTAACAAATTTAAATATTATAGACTAACTTGTTTAAATGAGACAGGAATACTTTAATATTTATATTAAAATTTTTTATTGATAATAAAAACAACAAAAATATTTTTTTTTTTTATAATTTTCAATGTGACTTTAAATTTTTTAATAAATAATTAAGAAAATTTTTTTTTTCACTGATATATATCTTAATAATGACCATAAAATTTAAAAATTCTTTCTACTATTGTAGATTCTCTTTAATCACTTGGAGCAGCTTGAAGCTTAATAAGCATTTAAGTGAATGAAATTAAACACTTACGTATTTCTTGGCAGCTTGCATTTCAGTAATCGAAATTTTAGAGAAAAAGTTTAATTTTTCAAACGATTTTCTTTTTATTTCTTCTTCCTTTTCTTGTTGCCTTTTATAAAATTTCGAGTCTGAAAATAAATAAAACATTTTCAAATTAATCAATTATTCAAAAAAAAAAACAAAATTGATGAGTAACCTTAAAAGAAGATAAAAAATTACTTTTGCTATGTTTGAGTATGATTGCATTTATTTTTTCTTTATCAATATTTTGCATGCCAGCCTTGCTATCATTTATTTGCATTCGGCTTACACTTGATACATTGTTGATTTTATCATTCTTGATAATCGATTCCATATTGATAATTTTTCAAAAATAGCTAAAATTTTCAAATATTTTCTAAAACTATTTCTTGCATAATTTTGACTAAAAGATGAAAGAAGTTTTTGTAAATATTGATATAAGTGTTTCTTAGTAAGAACAACCAAAGTTAAATAAAAATTTTAATTTATTTCAATGCTAAATGTTAAATTATGCTTTAAGTTTTTTTTTATGACGCAAAACTTTGATTTCGAAGTTTTATCGCAAAATGCTGCTTTTACAGTAAATAATAAAACTTTTTTTTAATACCTTTAAAGCATTAACAGACATAAAAAAGTATTTGATAATGAAAGTTAAAATGAAATATTTAGTAAAATTTCGATCAATAAATTTTGTTTTTTAACACCTTTTTTAAAGCATAAAAAGGAAATAAAAAATTTGTTTTTTTAAAAAATAAAATAAACATGTAAAATGCTTGTCTGTAAAATTGTTAAATTGCTTTCCTGTGAATTTCTTTTATTTTAATCATTTTGCAATGAAATTTTTTTAAAAATAGAAATAATAATTTAAGTGTATGTTTTTATTTAAATATCTCTCACTGTTTTATATTTTGAATGGCAAAAAATATTCTCAATTGAGTTAAAAAATCGCTTGTATCAAAATTTCTAATTTTTTCCAAAAATTTGATCTATTTTAGGAAAACAAATTTAAATGATTATGAATTTTGAGAATATGCTTTTTATTATTAATCTTGAATTTTTCTAATAAATTCCCTGATAATTTTTAAGTAAATATTACTCACAAATTAACTCACTAAATTAATAAAATTTAAATTCTCCATACTTTTACATATAATTTAAAAACGATAATAATAAAAATAAAAATCAATCTAATTAATCAGATTTGATATTAAAGTCACAAGACCTTAGTCAAGTCCAATCACGGACTTGGACTTGACTTAAGACTTATGACTTATAAGCAACTCTGCTTTAAATCATTCTTTTTTCAATATTTAATTTTTACTGTCTAGAACAATATTTAAAATTTAATTTAATTATTAATTAACAAGCTAGTTTTTGTATTTAAAGATTTTAAAAAGCATATATACATTCAGTTCTTAAAAAATTTAATTTTTTTATTATCTTTAAAATTTAATTTACTCTTAGCAGTTACTTAAAAATACCGGAAATAAAAAAATGCTTTACATTTTTTTTTTTTTTTTAAGATATCTGAAACAATTATTTTTCTTTAGACTAAACTAGAGTGCTGCTTTGATCATCAATTCATAATGAGTTAATAATTTCTTAAAATAAAATATGAGTAATTTGTCGCACTAAAAGTTTTTCCAATGTTATGTTATAATTAAGCCCAATGTTATCTATCATGTATCTGTGTTTCTCATGAATACCACCTCATCTTTAATAAAAAAATAAAATAAAAAACCTCTCAAAAATATGAATTCCAGATACATATATAGGATAGTATAACTTTTGAATATTCAAGATGGAATACTATATGTGTTTATGAAAATATTCAAAAACAAGATAAATTTAAATCATAATAGCAATAAACCATAAAAGATATGTAAAGGTTTTAAAAGGTAAATTTGGAATTGAAAAAAAAAGACTAATTTATTTGCAATATACTAATTTTATAAAAACCCTATTTTTTAATTTTTTTTACCCAATTTTATTTTACCAACATGAAAAAATAATACAAAAAAAATCATACAAAATAAAATTTTTAATTAACATCTATTTATCAACTAAAAAACATTTAAGGAGAATTAACTTTATAAAATTATAAATCATTTGATATTTTTAAAATCATATTAAATAAAAAAATTAATTAAAAAAATCTGCTAAATAATCCTAAATTTTGAGGAATTTATAGTAAAAATGCGTCAATAACTACCAATTTAATATAATTTTGAATTTTGACAATTTTTGTAATTTTTATTTTGTCACCACTAAAAAACTTACTTCGCAAAACAGACTAATGGACGCCGGCTTAATCTACAGAAATCCGAACCCGCATTCAAAATTAGGTATTTCCCGGAATCAGAGTTAAAATTTTCAAAAACGAGCTTATACAGATACAGCTAGAACGATTTCTAGAAATAAGGTTATAAAATAAAAATTCTATAAATTTATAAATTAATATATAGAAAATTTTTTTTATTAAATATAGAATTTAAAAAATACTCAAAGTTCGACTTGGACTTTACTTAAAATTTCCTTTCAAAAATTCAAAGGCTTACACGGCTTTTGCTTTTTAAATCTTGGACTGTTGACTCAATAGTATATTATGGTCAAAAAATAATTGCATCATTTGTATAACAAATAATTGTAAATGAAAAAATCTTAACTTTATCATGCTAGTACACTAAATAAAAATTTTAAATAAAAAAATAATCACACTTAATTCAGCATTTATGTAAAATCCGAAATTCAATTATTCACAGATATTTATTTTATTTTTTTAAATAAACTTCAAAAACATTAATCGCAAAATAGAATATAAAAAAACGGAAAATTTTAAAAATAAAAGTAGATGGTGGAAAACAATTAATTTTAAATTTTTTTAAAATTTATTTCAAACTGTCACATTGTATAAAATATCTTGGAGAATTTTTTTTCTTCAAAAAATATTTTAAGTGCTCAATTTGCAAAAATTAAAAAAATAAATTAAAAAAAATTAGTTTTATTTCAGAAAAATAGATGTATAATAAATTTTAAAAGCTCGAATTTTTAACAAACATTTTTTCGATATTGTCCATTAAAGGTTTTATAACAAACTGGGAAATTTCTTCTGTCAAATCAAAGTCATTGTTCATTTCAATTAATTCTTCGGGAAAATTTTTCGTAATTAGGCAGTCAATGTTGGAATTGAGAACCGGTGTAATAGGTACACTCTGTATATCTTCAAAGTTGTGTATCGATGGTTCTAAGAACGAAAATCCATCGCTGAAGACAGAAATGTTTGGCTTGAAAACTGGAGTTTTGGGCAGTGAGTGGCTTGGAGAGTCACTTTTGGGCTCGTCCAAAATCATCTGAGCATCGTTCTCGACCAAATTGGAGCCCAACAACTGGTTCATCTCATGCTCGTCAATGGACAACTCAGAAGCATCCTCAAAGTACACAACTTCCTGGGACTCGAGCTTTTCTCGCTCTTTTGACCACATGCGACTGTCAAGCAGATTAAAGTCGGCTTTAAATCTATACTTAATTTTTTTATGTAATTTTTGATTATAAGATGGAATGGGAAGGTTTTTGTGTAATGGATTAAATATTAAATTTTTTAATTCTGTACAACATTTTAGATTTCGTTTACGAGGATCAGCTAAAATTTCGTTACAGTCATCGGCTACAAACGCCGTCTGTATTTGTAGGATGAATTTTATTTTAGACTGTATCCCGTCTTCTATTTTTCCGACTAGCAAAAATTCGCTCAGTATATCATCGAGAAATATTTTAAAATCGTTCAAATAAGTCATCAAATTGCTTGTTTGGTGCTCGGAAATGCTCGAACCCAGCTGGAAATTCAAATCGTAAATACAAAATTTATCATATTCAAGTTTTATAACTTCATAGTAATCAAGAATCTCTCTCATATAATTAAAATTTTTCTGCTCATTCTTGCTCAAGTATTGATTAAGTTGGTTTAGCAAATATTTGTAAATAACAGCGCCTAAATTGACCAGACCGTCTGTCTCTGAGGTCGAGTCAAAATTCAATTTGGCATAATCTTCAATTAAACAATTTAATTTTTGGCTCAAAGCAGAGCACTCATTGTTCAAAAGCACTTGTCTAGTGGAACCCAAATCTTCCGCCATCTGTCTACTCTGGTAATTCGATATCAAATTTTTTATTTGCTGCAGATTTAGATGGTAGATTTTTTGAAGACTGTTGAGGATCAGGCTGACCATTTTGAACATGTAGTGCTGGTAGCGCACGTCTTGCTCAATAAGACTGCATAATTTTTCTGGCTCAGCTCGACTTGGAGCGCCTAGGATTTCGTCGATTGAATCGAAATAATGCTGACATTCGTCTAGGCGCGCATTTTTTGTGATTAATTTTTTCAGCTCTGGCAAAATCGAGTTGGCAATTTCGGAATTTTCTTCGAATATATTGAGGCTATTTACATTAGGACCATTTGTTTTTTCGTTCTTATTTTTGCACAGATTGTTTAGTTGGTAGTTTTTGGTGCGTTGGAAGACTAAATTGGAGTTGTGCTTGAAGGAAAGACACAGAGAATCGGAAATAGCTGGTAGATTGATCAAATCGTCAGAGAACGTGATTTGCTTGAATTTTTTATCAAATTTTTCGATAATGCTACTGGTGATGGAGTGTCGATTGAACTTGGAGAGGTACTCGACACCGTAGGTGACATGGTTGTGCTGGACGTTTTCGTCTATCTTGGCCAGATGGTGAAATTTTTTGAATTTTTTTGACAGATCGTCACAGTTTTTTATGTTGGTACAGTGACTGGGCATGTCCGAGGAAGCGTTGTCTTCGAGCCTAGAGCCGAATAAATTTTTTCGCTTTACGCTTTTGAGCGATCTTTCCTGGTCAAATTTGGAGAACAAGTTGGACAAGCTGCTTTTGTGAGGTTTATTCTGAGTGGAACTTCGATCTATGGTCAGTTTGTCTGGAAATGTTACTTTGACAATGGATTTTTTTTTGCCATTCAAATCGCCATTTGCCAAGCCGTTTTTCAACTTATTTGCTTCAAAATGGTTTGAGGACACCGCGGCTGCGGGCTCAAAGTCAACTGACATCAATGATGGAATCGATTGGCTAGTCGGCTTCATTTTCGAATCCATTCACGAATAATTAAAAATTTTTTTATAAAAAATTAAAAACATGAATTTTAGTATAACATTGACTGAGCATAAGTAAATTAATTAAGCCATTTGCTTGTTTTAAAATGTTTAAAATTTAAAATTTGAAATGGAAAGGTATTGGAAAAGCAAAAAAAAATTAATTCTTGATAAAAGTTTCATTTTTTTAAAATTTTTTTAAATGGAATTAAATCCGTTTTTCAATTATGTGATGATAATTTTTTTATTTTAAAAAAACTTTTCTTTAATTGGTAATAAAAAAATTAAAATTTATTTATTATTTTAAAATAGAACTTTGTGAAAAAAATATTCTGCGCTTTTATCTTCAAGAAGATAGTTAAAAATTTAGATGGATCATTTTATACTTGATTAATTTTATTTATTGTATCATCAAATATCTAAAATTTTTCATAAAAAAATTAAATTGAGTAAATAACATCATATTTTAAAATTAAAAAAATGAAATTTATCAAATTTATTAAAATTTCATCGAAAAATAATATATATGTATCAATTAAAAAAATTTCATGATCAAAATACACGAAATTTTAAATTAATTAAGTGGAATATATTTATCAAAAATTTTTTTTGTCATTAAATAAAAAAATAATTATATCCAAAATCAATTGAAATATCAAATAAAAAAAAACTATCTTATTTAGGCTTTTTTGACTAGTTAAAGTTAACCACGAGTTGTTTTTTTCACCAACTTAAAGTGTCCTGGAATTATCAGGAATTTTAGTAAATCATTCTGGACAGCAATATATATACAATGTTTGTATGCATAACTTCTTGAATATCTTCGACAATCACATAAAATTCTCCTATATTATTGCCAATATTTTTATTCAATTTGAATTGGGAATCTGTTGATTGAAAATAAAATATATGATTATTTTTTGCAAAACTTATGATATAAGTATAAATAAATCATATTTAAAATTCAAATAATTGTTAAAGGATAAAAGGCAAAATTCAAAAAAATGTTCAAATTAAAAATTTTGGACAACCTTTTAGTATTCTTATGGAGAAAAATTAAATCAAAAATAACAAAATTTAAAATTGTCGTTATTTTTCGTAAATTTTAGAAAAAATGATTATTTTTTCAGGTAAAAATGGTGATAAAATGTTATTTAGTCAGAATAGAATAATTTACAAAAAAAAAGTGTCTAACAATTTCATTTATTTTTTAAAAACTTTAGAGCATTTTTATAAACTTTTCAACTTAAAGCAAAATGTATTTAAAATTAATAAAAAAAAGCTTATGAATCCTTAGTTATTTTAAAAGATGAATAAGATATTTTAAGTGAATTTTTTCCACAATATTAAACTTTATTTTTTAAATGTTTAAAAAAAAATTCTTTCTAATATTCCATTTTTATTCATAAATAAAATTTTAAATACCTAATAATGAAAAAAAAGCGTTTTTATTTTAATTTTTTTATTAAAAATTTTAGTTGTTTTAAAAAAGTAATTAAAGAGTGGTAGCAGCAGCTTTGAATTCTTCAAAGCTCAAAACACCATCACCATTGGTGTCAATTGAAGCAAAGTAAGATCTCAATTCAGTTTCAGAGATTACTTTTTCACTACTTAACTCGATGTTGTTTGCAATGGATGAAGCTTCTTGGTATGACAATAAATTGGCTGATTCAGTTGATGTGATCAATCCGTATGGACTAGCTTCACTTGAAAACAAGGAAGCGTTGTATGTGATTCCGTTTTGGCTTAAATATTGGGCATAGGCAGCCAAATCAGTTCGGCTCACGTCAACTAAACTCAATGCTTCCACTTCACCTTCCAATTGTGGCAAACCGAGTTCTCTGTGACTGTCCGAGACAACAACACTTTCTGGAGCACCGATTTTAGAGGCAGCTTGTTTGAATTCGTCATGTCTCAACAATTCCGAACCAAATCGTCTCACATATTCATCTGGATTGGCCAATTGAGTGCCAAGATTTCTGTACTCACGAGTCACTTCTACCTCTGGAGCTTCCCATTGAATGACCAAATTTCTTGGATTTGGCAAAACACAATCTGGATCAGCTCGATGGTAAACAACTCTTCGGTTTGATTGTTTGAATGGCAACCATTTTTCCAAGAATATTTGTTGTGGTTTTGGTGGAATTGGTGGCAAACGTTCGACAACAACCTTACGAGCTGGTGGAGCCAACACTTTACCTGGCACCAACACTTGTTGCTGTGGAATTTGCGGTGGTGGTGGTGGAGGAACTTCGCGCAATACCAATGGAGCTGGATTGGCTGGCTTTGGTGGAGCTTGACGAACAACCAAAGGAGGAGCTGGAGCTATTTGTCTATTTGGCAATTGTCTCACAACAATGTCGCCTGGCTTTGGAGCTTTTGGTGGCTCCAAAAATCTAAATGCCACATCTTGAACATATCTTATTTTCTCGCTTGGTTTCTTTCTGATCAACTCTGGATTTGGATCATTGTTCAATTTGTATTGATCCAATGAAATCGGTGGCAAAAATCTACAATTTCCGCTTGCTTGACCACTCAATTGAGCATTTGATTGACCACTTGATACCACTTCCACATTTTGATATGAACTGCTTGCCACACCACTCTGATATCCACTAACTGGATAGTTTTGAGTGTAACCTTGTGAAACACTCGCAGCCGAAACACTTCTCAGAGCATTTTCTACCACACTGTTCAACTCGCTTCTGTTAACAGAGGTATTTTCCAATCTTGAATTGTTTCTAGACATTGTTGCTTTTTCTAATTTTTTTTAATGATGATCACAAAAAATAAGGGCTCAAGTATTTATACTTGGTAAAATAACAAAAAAATGGTATATCTGCCATAATTTAATGTTTGTCGATACAATTTTCATTGTTTTCATGATCAATTTCAATTCAATAGTGAAATTTTTTAATGCTCATTTTATCATCAAAATCTGGCTTTTTCCCTAAGAATACTTACACCTATTTCTAAATTTTAAAATAAAATTCCATTTTATCATTCCATTCATTTTTGCTTTAAAACTATTTTTGTATTCTAATTTGAAGAAATAAATTTTAAATTATCATTTGAAAAAAAGCTCAGAAATTGAAAATAAATTAATTCATAATTGTTGATTGTTAAATTTTGGTTGAAAATCAGATTTTTGTTCATAGAGAGAATTTTTTTTTTAAAACTAAAATTTAATGATTTTAAGCTCATGAAATAAACCAAGCTAATTTATTATTTAAAAATAATAATAAGATCGAAATATGGAAATGATTATCAGTGTACATCAGAAAGTCGAAAAAGACGCAGATAACAAAAGTTCCACTGTTACTTGGGCTTGGGTATAAAAAGTAAACTTTGAAAAACCGAAACAAGAACACTAAAAATTAAAATAAGAAATTTTGGAGGTTAATAATAATCCCAGAAATATTACAAATTCTTGAATTAAAATGTCAAAAATTCATATTTTTTCTTTATTTATAGTTTGCGAAAATATAAAAACTAAGGCTTTTTAATTTTTTATCGGTAAAATGAATGCAGAAATTTTATTGAAGATCATCAACTTGGTATTTAAGCTCTATGTACTAATGATTATTTTAATCATTAATTCTAAAAGTAATTAATTAATGAATTTTATTTAAAAAAATGTTGTTAATTTATTTTTCTAAGATGTTCAAGGACAAATTTTTCGGATACCGTTTCCATCTTCTTTTACATTTAACATCAGTGGAATTTATTTGAATTAATACTCAATTTTAGACCACAAAAGTTTAAAAATTTAATTTTTTCTAAATAAAAATTTTAACTCTAATTATATGTTTTTTTCCGAAGATTAAAAAAAAAAAACATCAAACATTCTTATTGAAATATTTCAAATTTTAACTAACAAACTTGCTTGCTAACGCTAAACTCGTGCATTTAATGAAAACTAATTTTTAGAATAAATAATTTAAAAACAAATCTAAAACAAAATAAAAACTTTTTATTAAAATTACATTATTTTCAGATGGCAGATCTGTTCTTCAGCCGTGCTATCTTGGTAAATCAACTTACATTAGGAAAGCAAGTCAGAAAACTGGTATCATCTAGTATTACCACATCTTGTTACACAACAAATCGATCATGTCATCAAAAAGAGCTAAAACTCAAAATGGTACATTTAAGTCAAAAAAAAAAATTTTTTTTAGTCAATTTATTTAGCCTTTTGTGCAAGATAAAAGATTTTATGTTCATAAAGTTAAAACAGTGGTCAACGAAAAAGAGATTAACCAGAAATTTCCCAGCTCGTCAAAGTCTGACATAAAAGCGAAAACTTCAGTCCATTCTGTTATTGATCTGAACAAAGATTCAAAGAGGAAGGAAATAGGGTTCGAGACAGAGTCAGTAAATGATAAGGAATGGAAGGAGATACACATTGATTGGAATAAATTGCTCTCAAATTATGCCAAATTATCCAAAAAAAATTTGACTGGTAATTATTACAATGTAAAAAATTTAAAACCTTCTAAAAAATAAAATTTCAGCTTTGGTTGTTGCCACAACAATGATGGGATGTGTGATGGCACCAGTTTCATTTAATTTATCTACATTTTTGCTAACCACATTGGGCACTACATTGACCTCGGCATCAGCAAACACATTCAATCAAGTAAGACAATTTTTATTCATTAAAATTAAAAAATAAGTAGTGATTAAATCGAGGATGCCTATTTAAATCAATATTCGAATAAGAAGAATTTCGAATGAAAGTTAGGTTTGAATTTAATTTTTGAATATAAATAATTCTGAGTAATATACTTGAAAATAAATTTATATAAATTAAAAATTGAATTCCTAAAATATTCGAATTAAAATTTGAAAAAATAGGGTTTTTGGATCAAAAACTGAATATAATAAATATTTGAGAAAAAAATTAGTCAAAATAAAAATTGAAAAAAATTAAATATTAAATATTAAATTAAATTTCAAATCGACTTCCATCCACCTAACCCGGCACCAGATAACAGTTGTTCTGATTGAACCAAAACTACAAGATTACAAAAAACTTATTCAAATACTTAATTTTTCCAATATATTGTTCAAATTTAAATCTTTTTAAATTATTTTTTGAATTTATCTAAAATTCAAGTTTTTTTTTTAAATTAAAGCTAAATTCGAATTTTGTATAAAAAGTTGTTACAACTTTTTCAATAGTCTTTTCAAATTTTGTATTTATTCAAGTTTCAGTTTGTGTCCAAAAAACTAATTCGATTTCATCACTTAAAAAAAAAGTTTAAAAAACCCAAAAAAATTTAAAAAGATTTTTTTGACAAGTTTCTCGAAGTGCCGTATGACTCCCAAATGAATCGGACCAAAGATCGAGTATTGGTCCGAGGCCATTTGACACCATTGCACGCATTTGGCTTCGCAAGTGTAGCAGGTATTGTTGGAGTGAGCACACTTTACATTTTCGCAAATCCATTGACAGCCTTTTTGGGAGCCTCGACTCTGGTACTGTACACTTTGATTTACACACCGATGAAGCGTTTGAGCCCGCTGAACACTTGGGTAGGTTCAATTGTTGGCGCCATTCCGCCATTGATGGGATGGACAGCCATGACTGGACAGATTGATTTGGCATCATTGCTCCTGGCCGGAATTTTGTACTCGTGGCAGTTTCCACATTTTCATGCTCTAAGCTGGAACTTAAGAGCGGAATACTCTCGTGCCGGGTACAGAATGATAGCTGTTTTGAACCCGAGGATATGCACATCATCCACTCTCTATCACACATTGGGCCTTACTTTTATATGCAGCTGCCTAGCACCTTTTCTTGAGTTGACCACGTGGAATTTTGCCATAGATTCTCTACCTTTTAATTTATATTTTGTGTACTTGGCCTACAAGTTCAAAGTTAACAGTGATGCTCAATCATCAAGAAAGTTATTTGGCTACAGTTTGCTTTACCTCCCGTTTGTGATGTTATTAATGCTGATTACCAAATACCCAATAGATCAACACTCAGAAGCTAGCAATACATCGCTCTTGAAACTTCTGGAGACAAGATTGGAACATTTGAATAGACCGACAAACCAAATAAATAAAAATCAAGATTTTAATAAAATTTCTTTTGATTAATATGTTTAATTTTTGAGTTTTTTTTAAATGTTTTAATAAATTTTTGTAAATTTTAAATGCTCAAATTTATGCATTAATTAATTTAATCTTGAGGAAATGAAAATATAGCTAAATGGCGGTAAATTGAATTTTCAGATCAAATTCTCAGATCAAAACGATCATTTAAAATTTTAAAACTTTATTAATCAAATTATTGTAATAATTTTTAAGAAATAAATACTAAATGTTACTAGACATTTTATGTCTAATAATGGTTCATTATCGAATTAAAATTATCAAATTGATTGAGCTCTAATTTATTTAACAAGAACAGTCAATAAATTAATAAGAGAATAAATTTTTACATCATCAAATATATCAGATTTTGGCATCAAAATTTCACACAAATTTATCATCAAAAACATTTTTTTTACAGCAAATAAAAAATCAATTAATAATCAATTAAAAACTTAATTATTTTTACATCAAATTTTTTTTCTCTGAATCCAATTAAAAAAATTATGAAACAAAAAAAATTTATAAAACATAGAGTTAAAATTTTACTTCAAAATTTAAGTAATTTGAAATGAAAAAACTATACATCAAACAAAATATTTTGAAGATTATTTTATAACTTATTGGATAAATAGAAATTTTAGCTGGTTCAGTTTCTATGGACGTATGAGCTTAAGGGCAACGCCGAGTCAGCTTTTCGCAGCACTTCTTTCATATATAAAAATGGTGATTATGACAATTTTAATCAATATTTTGAGTCAATAGATTGGATAAAGATTTTTTATAATTTAACTGTTAATGAAATGTATGAGTATTTTTTGGACAAGTTTAATTTTTCTTGTAATCGTTTTATCCTAATTTATCAGTCTAACAAATAAAAGAAATTTTCACCATGGATGAGAAGGGATATAAAATCTGGTTTAAGAAGAAAGTTTTCAGCGTGGGAAGCATTTAAAAAAAGTGGTTGGAACGCTCAAAAAAAGATGGTGTATAATAGAGCGAAAAAAGAAGCTGAGAAGTTAGTGAAAGAAGGTGTTTAAAGTTATGAAGAATCTATTGCAGGCAGTGCAAAAAGCAATCCAAAAGAGTTTTACAGATATGTGAACAACAAATCAGGTAACGGTTTTAGAGAAGTTATAAAGGCACTAAAAAATTCCGATGGAGTAGTAAGCAATGACCCTAAAGAAATAGCCGACTTGTTAAACAAGCGTTTTCAATCGATTTTTTCAAGGGGTGATTCGAATCGTCAGTTTCCGATCTTTAATCGTAGAACGAATGTCATATGTCCAAATGATATTCACTCGATAATTAACGTTAAGACTGTTTGTGATAAGTTGAATAATTTAGACGAAAATCAGGCAGTAGGCCCCGATAAGGTAAGTGGATTTGTTCTTAAGAAAATAGCTTATTCTGCAAGCCTACCAATTATGTTAATATTCAAAAAATCAATTGCAACAGGTGAATTACCTTCCATTTGGAAGCATGCAAATCCATTATATAAAAATGGAATTAAACTCGATCCAGGTAATTATCGTCCTGTTTCACTTACAAGTATTGTCTGTAAAATACTGGAGAGCATAATTAAAGAACTAATGTTAATGCACTTATTGAAGAACGTTCTTTTATCTAACGTTCAACACGGTTTCGTTCCAAAAAAGTCGTGCTCTACAAATTTACTGGAAACAATGGTTATAATCTCAAGTCTACTATCTTCTGGCAATCAGATCGACATCGTATACACTGACTTTTCCAAGGCCTTTGACAAAGTTTCACATCGACTGTTACTCTACAAGTTATCAGCTAATGGATTCGAAGGAAGAATATTAGATTGGGTGAAAAATTTTTTAGATTGAAGAAAGCAAAGAGTTGTTCTTGGTAAAGTTGAATCAGAATGGCTTGATGTTGCTAGTGGTGTTCCGCAAGTATCGGTACTTGGGCCTCTTCTTTTTGTTATTTTCATAAACGATTTGTCCGAATCTTTAAATAATGAAACAAAAGTCTATGCTGATGATATGAAAATTTTAGCAGCTGTTAACCATCTAAATGATAACTTGTCTTTACAGCACGATAAAGATACTGTTTCAAGCTGGGCGATTACATGGGCGACTGATTTAAACGTAGAAAAGTGTAAAGTTATGCATATTGGTAATAAAAATCCTCAGTTTGACTACACAATTTTTAATAAAAATGGAACACAATCATTATATAAGACAAAATTGGAAAAGGATTTGGGTGTGTTTTTTCAGAATGATCTAAAATAGGGTGCACATGTTAGCTACTCTTCTGGCAGAGCGAATAAGATTTTGGGAATGATTTGGAAAAATTTTAAATTTTTGGACGCCAATGTAGTTAAGTTATTGTAGACCTCTTATTGAATATGGAGTTAGTGTTTGGAATCCATACCTGAAAGAAGATAAGAAGGAATTAGAAAAAGTACAACGTAGAGCTACGAAGCTGATTCCAGCCTTTAAGAATCTTGAGTATGAAGAAAGATTGAAAAGACTAAAACTTACCACTTTGGATACGAGAAGAAGAAGAGGCGATTTGATTCAGTTTTAAAATTGTAAACAGTCTAGAAACTGTTAAATTGGTAAGTGAAATCAGGTACGTTCAAAGAAATAATTATATTTTGAGGGGTCATGCAAAGATGGTTACAAGAGAACTTTTTAAAAATTGTCCATTACGGTTCAACTTGATCACAAACAGGGTTGTAAACGACTGGAACCGTTTACCAAAATTTTGTTGAAGCAAATTCATTAAATTCCTTCAAAGCAAGACTTGAATGAATGGTTTATGGTACAGAATCTGGTGTGATTGCAAAAAACTGTCACAGCCTTACGGTTTAACTCGACTTGCTCGAGTCGCAGTTATTTTTACTACTACTTACTACTACTACTACCCGATCGTTCTATTACGAATAATGGAATTGAATCGGACAATGCACTTGTCAAAGAATATTTTACATTCCGTAAAAAATGGCAAATGGGTGGATTTTTTCATTTTATTAATTAATTAAAAATCTTAGTCGAAAGATAAAGTTATTGGTAACAATAATTACCAAGAGTTTTTAAAAAAAATCATGTAATTAATCTAAAAATAATGGAATTTTACATGTGATTTATTAATACTTATATCAGATTCAGAATTGAAATTAAACCAAGAGTTTCTTAAAAAAAGCCCAAAATTGGCATCAGAAAAAAAATAGACAAATTTCGATGATTTTGTATATGATGAAAGTGTACCTTACAGATATAGAACCCGTGGTTGACCTTAACTGGTCAGAAAAGCTTAATTGAGTTTTTTTTTAATCTTTTATTCTTTTATTTTATTATTTTTTTAATGATAAAAAAAATTGTATGAATATTTTCAACTATATTAATCTAAATTTTCGTGTATTTTGATGATAAATTTTAGTTTTTTGATAAATACCACCCATTTAATAATTCAGATTTTTGCAGGAGTTTATTTCGAAATTTTTTTATCAAAAAAGTCTAACTAAATAAAAAATAAAATTTAAAAGATTTACTAAAAATATTTCTGTAAATAAATGGCTTAATTTTTTGTTTTTGAATAAAAAAATGTATCCAATGTTGAAATAAAATTGAAAAAGTGCGATGTTTCTATGACGATTATTATTATTATTATTATTTTTATTATTATTATGTTTCATATATTTCTTTCAGTTTCTAATAAAAAAATAATTTAAAGCTAATATTTCATGCATTTTCAAATTTGAAATTAAACTCTTTAGTGAAATAGAAGAGTTTAATTTTTATTTGTAATTTTGAAAACATTATTGAAAATTCTATTTTCAAATTTAAAAAATTAATTAATTTATCTATTTAATCTATTAATTTATAAAATTGATGCACCTTTTTTACCTAAAATAACTTTTCTAAGGATAAAATAAGAAATAAATAAAACATTAAAAAGATTTAAATTGATTATTGATTTGTTTTTCCAAAAAAAGAAAATTAAGATTTTAATTTAGGCCAAAAAGGTGCAACAAAGTTTGTTGCACTAAATTGTAGTATTAAAAAAGATAAATAATTCAAAAAAAGATAAATAAAGATAGAAAGAAAAAAAAGATAAATGATTCATTTAGATTTATATTCAATCGTTTAAAAACTGGGTCTTTTCATAAAAAAAAAAGTTTTTCCTGCTTGCAATATATACTTAAAAGTAAATT
>QEOQ01000486.1:52902-63229 GCA_010279815.1 Brachionus plicatilis
TAAGAAATTTTATTAAAATTAAAAAATAATCTTTATTCAAATATGTATTTTTTAGTAAAAAAAAAACAAAAACTTATTATAAATAAAAAGATAGTATAATTATTTGACTTTTTTAAATACAATTGCATGATATAGATTGATTTTCAAAACCAAAATTCCATTCCCATTCCATTTTTCTGGCATTACACAAACCCCTAGCCAAAATAGGCATTAACTGGTACTGATTTTCACAATTTGAATATTTAAATTTACTCTGTATATGCTTTAAGTAAAATTTTGATACACATACGATAATGTTTATTTCGAATGGATATCGATCATACCGCTTCAATCTGACTTGACGAAAATAATTATCTTTGTCAATCACTATTAAGGGGTCTTCCTTTGTTAAGTCATGATAGCTTCGGTCTGATTTTAGAATCAAATTACCATAGTGTTTTTCGAAAAAATAATTTGAATAGTTCAAATATTTTTTTTGAAATCGCTTTACATGAAATTCGAGTTTTTTATTGAGAAAATGGTCAGAAGGATCCTGACAATCATTTAAGGAACTCAAAATACTCGAGCTAACATGTTTATAATTAGGAAATCCATAAAGAAGTAAAGTAATAAAAATAATTTTTGAAATCATAATTTAAAAAAAAAAAGGTTTTTTATGATATATTTATAGCAATTTTGTGACAAAGTAAAAACTGATTTTTAAACAATTATAATTTTTGTTAAGTCAAAATTTATCATTTAGACGAATTGAACGCTGTTTGTCATTGATAAAGGTAAATCATCACAATTTTGATTTTAGTTGATTCCTTATTTCATTTATAAAAATTCCTCTTCTTTATCAAGCAACAGTTTCCGAGCATTTGAAGGCTGCGAACTCGGCAACTATTTAGACTATTTTGGAATCGCAAACCAAGTATATCTATAAATGGTAACAAACATATCCAAAAACGCTTGATACTCTGTTTGTGAAGAAATTGTGACGTGGATCACAGTTTTTGACTATTTGTCTTTCTATCTGGAATTCGTATGACCTTAATTGATATGTCGATTGTGTTGATTGGAATGACTGTTCATTTTTAAACACAATTTTATTAAACCAGTTTATTTCATCGAATCCCTTAACTATTTTAAACATTTGTATTAAATCACCTCTAAGTCTTCTGATTTCAAGTGTTGTCAAATTTATTTCTTGCAACCTTTTTTCATAAGATATTCTACTGATTTCAGGCACAAGCCTTGTTGCTCGTCTTTGAACAGCTTCGATGGCGTTTATGTCTTTCTTCAAATAAGGTCTCCAAACTGTAACTCCATACTCAAGAAGAGGTCTGAAAAACGCTTTGTAAAGTCTTGATACTGAATCCTTGTTGTGGAATTTAAATGTTCTTTCTATCATTCCAAGAACATTATTTGCTTTTTTGATTGACGAATTTATGTGAGTTGTCCACTTTAAATCTTCAGATATTGTGATACCTAAGTCTTTCTCTTGTTTTGTTTTTGAAATTTGCTTATTGCCTATGAAGTATTCGTTCTACGGATTGTACGGATTCTATGAAGTATTCGTTGTACGGATTTCTATTTATAACGAGTTCATTAAAATGAATTACAAAAAATTTTAAAAGATTATTAAAATTTAAAACTGATTTAATAAAAAGTACCTCAATTTTTTATTTTTCAATAATTTTTAGTAGTAGTAGTAGGAGAAGTTCTTGCTGCGACACCTAGCATGTAGAGTGTTCACCATCACCGCCGATTGGCCGTGTAGAGCTGTAGTAGCCGATTCCATTGAATTTAACTGATGGAAGTGATACAGCTCGATAATTAACAGGCTCTAATTTACTTCCTTTTTTGTAGATCGGCGACACATTTGCTCTTAGGGTAAATTACTTTATCACACAATTTTTATGCTTTTTCGCATATTTTTCACTCTTTTTCACACACATTATTTATTTCACATAACATCTTTTTTTAGCACAATTTTTCTCTCTTTTTAGCATGAAAAAAGCTGAATTAAAAATAAGATTAACTTTTTGACAAATCTTTATTTAAAACAAAATTTAGGTTATTTAGCATACAAAAAGGAATCTTATAAAATCTGTAATTAAAATAAAATTAAGTTTATATTAAGTTTATATTTTTTTATTAATTCATGGTTCAATTTGTAAAAAAAAAAAATTTTAAGAAATATAACTATATACATGCATCGAAGTAAGTATCCAAACTAAATGTAAAACTTGGAAAATTAGCTTATTTCTTTTAAAACTCTTTTGATCACGATTTTAATGTATGCTTAATTCATATTTCTTTTATGCGAAAAAGAGAGATTTAAATCAGAGATGTTGTTTGAAAAAAAGAGTGCTTTTCATGTGTTTTCGAGGATTTTTTGTGTGATTTTAAGTGTGCTATGCGAAATAAATAATGTGTGTGAAAAAGAGAGAAAAATATGCGAAAAAGCATAAAAAAAATATGAAAAAAACATAGACCCTTTGCTCTTATCCACTCTTTTGAGATCTTTCCTATCTCTAATGATTTTGCGTAAAATAATTTTTGTTAATTAAAAATAAATTTTTTTTAAATTTATATGTTTTTTTTATTTAAAGACTGAGAAAATAATAATCGAAATTGGATCGAACTAATGTTTAAAAGGATTTCCAAAAATTTTAAAATTTAAATCCCATTTTTATTTGAAAAATTTATATTTTAATTTCGCCTTGAATTAAAACGTTGCTTAATTTGATCTATCATTAAAGTAAAGGAAAATTTAGAATCATTTTTTTATTAATTATTTATTAGTTATCCTTGCCGAGCAAAATTTACTTCGGATTAATAAAAAAAATTTTCTATTTTCAATCCACAAAAATTATTAAAGATTAAAAATAAGATCATTTTTATCAACTTGGTTTTCAATTTTTATTATTATTTTCTATTTATTTGTTTTTCTGCACCGAGCTTGAGCTCCTTCAGAATTAAAAATAAATATAATATCATTCAAAAGTTTAAACTATTTATTTAAAAAATATTTTCCATCAAAAGCAAATCAAATACAAGATAGAAAATAAAATTGATTTATTTGATTAAAAATCTCAATTTTTCCATTTGCGCAGGTAAAAAAGTGATCATTTCCTTACAAGCCTGGTATTCATTGATCATTACTTCCATTGCAGTTTGATTGCCCACCTTGGCCTCTTTGTCACAGTAATCACATATATAAGAATAGTTGTCCAATGTTTGCCTCAAATTTTCCAGCCTCTTGCTGGGCTCGACAGCGATCATTTTCGAGTAGAGCCTACCGAGATAGAATTTGGCCAAAAGAGCAGGTCTGATATTATGGTCATCAAATTTTTCTGGCAAAAATTTTCTTTCCGGCTGAACTTTCATGGTGCCCAAAAATTTCTCAAAATAATCTATAGATTTCAGCGCTAGTTGATTTATTTTGTTCACTGACTGGGCCGACTTTTCCCCACCGAGCTCATTTTTTTCCTTTTTCTCGCGGAAAATGTCTATTTTCAAATCCAACAACTCACTGTAAATAGTTCCAACATCGAACAGTAGCTGTCTTTTAATTCTCAAATAAAACTGTTCACTGAGCTCATCACAAATGGGCTGCAGCAAGTCCAATCTTCTCTTCTGCATCTTGCATTTTCTTTCCAAGTCTTCCTCAAAAAAAATCAAACACGAATACAATTCGCTCAAGTCCCGCGTTATCTCACAGTGGTCTGTCACATATCCATCTATCACAAACACTTGTTTTATCTCATTTAAAATTTTCTGAGCTTTTAGAAAAATTTCCTTAGCCTGACCAAAGTCCAAAGCAATGTTGGACGCAATGGCACTGCGTTCACACTTGTCCAAGTTGTAAATCTGAGTTGGCAAATTAAAGTGAAACTTGCTCGCTCTATCTCTTTCATTGATCAGACTGGTTTGATCAGGTTGTTCGGCAGATTTAAGCAGCTCTGTCCTTGATGCCCTGAGCAGCTCAATGCCGTACTTGGCCCAGCAGCGGCGAATACTGGCAGTTTGTTCCTTTAGCTTTTCCTTGTTCTCTGCGCCCTCTGAGCTGTTCAATTTGTCCAAAATGGCCTCGGCACAGCACAAACAGTGTCTGGCGGTGGCAAAGTCACACTCGCAAACATAGTACTGGGACAGCGCTGCGGCATGCGTTGCCCAATCCAGCGGGTTGAAAAGAACCCGCTCTTGGGGTTGTTCGTTCAAGTTTTTGCTTCTTAGAATTTCTTGGTATTCATCCGGGTTACCTTTGAGGCTGTCAATCACTTCATTGTGCTCGTCGATCTGACGCTGCAGGGTCAGTTGGCAAAAATTTGCCGAGCGCTCTTTTTCCTCCAATTTGCCGTAGATTTGCGCAAAAAAGAACAAGCTGTGGGTGTACAGGGCCTCGAAGTTGTCGCGTCTTTTTTTTAATGTCAAAATTTTGTTAAGACAGATCATTTCACTTGGATCAAAGGGAATTGTTCCAAATCTGCACTCGTCATCATTCAAAAAGTGTTTGTCCGATTTTACTCTGTAGCATTCGTAGATTTCCTCAATAGTTTGGATTAACTTGAGACATTTTTTGTGGTTGTTCCGCGAAGACCAAACAAATACAAGTTCGTTGAAGGAGCTCAATTTTAAATTGTAAAAAAGTGGATTGTACTCTTCAATTGGACTGTTTGGATTCAAATCGTCCAGTTGTTTGACCAATTTTGACAGGATTTTTTCGCCAGCTTCAATTTCCTCAGTGTCAATGTAATTCTTGGCCAAATTGAACTCTAGTAGCTTCTCAATGAGGAACGATTTGCAGCTTTTGGAATATTTTGTTTGGCTTAATTGTTCGATTTTTGAGTGGTAGTATTCGTATTTTTCCAGCAAATGGGTCTGTTCTTTGGAGACTAGAAACTCGCTTCTGTCATCTATTGAAAGTGGTATTTGGTCATCCAATTGTTCCAGAAGAGTGGCTAGAATTTTGCGTGATTCATATTTGGTTTTGAACGGCTCTTCTTCCGGGTCCTTTAAAGACTCTACATAATAAAGATTTAAGTATTCGTGGTATTTTTGTTTTATTTTTTCTAAATCTTTCATAATGTGTCTAAAAATTAAACCAAAATTTTTTTTCTCATTTTTAATTCAAGGAGAAATTTGCTCAAAATTTAAGTTTAAATTGATTTGAATTAATTTAAAATATTCAAATTTATTAACATTTTAATAACATTGACTTCATAATGTTGATTAAATATTTTTATGAATTTAAAATTTTTTTATTTAGGAGCAATGAAAAGTGTCATTTATGAAATTACGGGTGTTTTTGTTTTTGAATCTTTTTGAATAAAATTTTAAAAATTTTACAATTTCATCTAGAAAAAACTATAGTATATTTTGGAAATAAAATAAATATAATATTTGACTCTTGAATATCATTTAATAAAAATTAAAAAACAATTAAAATTTTTTCTTAATAAATGCAGAAATTCTGATTGATTTAAAAAATTTAGTTTTAATTTAAAAATAATTCAAGATTGAAAATATCTGTTATGGTGTAAAAAGGTGTTGTGAATTTAAATACAAATAGAACAAAAATTATTCATTTTTTGATAAATTAAAATTTAAATTTATAAATAACATTAATAAAATACTGCAACATAGTTCAGCATGCTTTGTTGCACCTTGTTTACCGAAATTTAAATTTTATTTTATTTTTTTTAAGTTAATCAAATCAATAATCAATTTAAATCTTGTTGGTGTTTTATTTTTGTCTTTTTTTACATCAGAAAAAATTTTTTGGTTGAAAAGGTGCAACAAAGTATGTTGCAGTATTTTTAGTAATATTATTTATAGACTTTAATTTTAATTTATTAAAAATTGAAGAATTTTTGTTTAATTTGTATTTGAATTTCACAATACCTGCAAAAACGAATTTAAAAAAATATTAATTTATTACCTATTTATCTAGTTATTTTTAAAATTAATTTTTGGTTTTTCAGAATCTACAAACAATATCAAAACTGACCTAAAATGGAAGGGAGACAAAGAAAACATATAAAATGTGAATCAAAAAAAAACAAAAATATAAGCTGAAATTTTGAATTTTGAATTTTTAAAAAAGTAAACTAAAATAAAGTTAAATATCATTATTTTAGAAAAGAAAATGAAGCATAAAAAACAAAAATGAGACGAAAGCTCGAATGGAATTATACGAAAAAGATTAATTTTGAGATCGAGCTTGAATCCCTTTTTTTCTAAAAATGACACTTTTATGTTTTAATTCGCTGTTTTTGTTTTTTTTAACTTGTTTTTTTTTTTTTTAATTTTTTTCAAGAAAAAGTTAATGTTTTATTAAAATTCAGAAAAAAACAAATATATGTGTTTGATAAAAGTTGAAAAAAAAATTTTTGTTTATGCTCAATTCACTTTATACAATTCACTTTATACATTTTATTTCTTCAATCCTTACCCTCGAAAATGTATTTAAAAACATTAATTAGAAATAAATTTTTTCAATTAATTTAGATAATGATTTTTTCTATTATTGTTGTTAATTTGTTAAAAATCATTTCAATCAAATTTTAAAATTTAAATATTCTAATTTTCCTTTTTGTTACAAAAAAAAAATAATTTTTTTAAATGAAAACACTAAAATTAAAATCAAAATTTAAACCTGAACAGATAATTTTCTTAAAACTGTTCATCTGCTTAACAAAAAAATTAATAATTTAAATCAATTAAAGAGGAGCTCATTCCTTTCGAAAAAGTAAATTGAAATTAAATTAAAGAAAAATTTTATTGATCTAAAACAATATTTTTAAATAAAAAAAATTGAAAATGAACAATTAAGTTCGACTCTAAACAAGTGATTAAAAAAATTAAAGTTCGGATTTTTGTTCGGTCATTTTTGGATACTTTTTTCCTAATTTTTCTCTATATTTTGGATGATTTTTGACATATTCTATCATTTTATTCACAATTCGAATAAATTCCTTAGTATCAAAAGAATAATTGGTGAACTTTTTATGCGGTGTTCCTAATTGAGGATGTTTTCCGTCATCTTGAGGATACACTTTACTCTCGTTTTCCCAGGTAAAGTACTTAATGCCGCGCAAGCGAGCTAAATCAGCGTAACAGTCCTTATCTTCACAATTATGGATCTCGAACACTGTTGCCCAATCTGGCAAAAAAAGCAAATGAGTCAAGCCAGAACCGTGCATACTCATGAATATGTCACTGTTATGAGTGGTCTTTATTTGATCAACAAATGGCACATGTATATCGTAGGTCACTAATTTTAGTTCAATTTGTTTCCCCAGTTTTTTTCTAATTTCCTTCACAATTTGATCCTGATTTAAAATATTGCGGAACTGGGTGCCTCTAGCCAGGAATGTGATGCGAATTTTATCTTCTAATGGACCTTCTTGGCTAATTTTAAATCTATGCAATACATGTTCAGAAAAAGACCTTTAAAATTTTTTTTTAACTTTTAATAATTTAATGAATTTTAATTTCAGTCTAAAATTTACCTGAAAAGGCCGGTGCCATGACAACCATAAATAAGCGGCATGTTATAGAAGAGGCCAAAGCGCATGCGAGCAAGAAACGAAAACACTGCATCTCTGAAGCATACCTGTGCAGAAAAAAATATTATTTAATATTTTTATTATTTATTAATTAATTTTAAAAAATTTTAAAAAATTTTATTAAATAAATTACTTTTTTTTTGTCATAGACTCTTATATGAATAGGTTTTTTGTTCGAGAATACTTTCCACATGTCACTAAAATAGCTCCAATAATCAGAGCCACTAGTGTCCCAGAAAACAATGTTCACATTTTGTAGGAAAGAATTATTGGCATGTTGTGTCACATAAAGATTGATAAAATCACAGAAATGATGGTACATGTTCACACCAGCATCCAATTTTATCAAAAAAGTTGGCTCGTTAACAACGATGTCACATTTTTTGTCATCTATTGGTTTAGTTTCGAACTCTTGAAACAGCTGTAGTTCAGAATACCAAGATTGAAGGGGGCTTTTGTGATCACCATTTTTTCTGAGTAGATCCGAGTCGAGCTTGCACCGACCACCTACTTGACCTTGCTTAAATATGTCCTCTCTATATCTGTCATTCGAATATTTTGAATTCAAATCAGCAAAATCAAAAAAAATATTTTTCGCCCGACACATTCTCAAATGGTCCACACACTCTAGTTTGGAATCGCCCGAGTTTTCCGGCTGGCAGTAGGTCTTCATTTCGCCAAGGCGTTCTTTTATGTAACCAAAGTCGCCTTGCTTCCAAAACAACTCAATTTGTTCCTGCTTGTCATTCACCCAGCCATTTGAGCTGCCTGGACATTCTGGCAAAAAAAGTCTATTTGACATTTTACAATTTTTTTCGTAGCCCCAACATTTGGTGGCGTTTTGCTGAGCGTGTTCTTTGTGTGGACAGAACTCTTCCTTGAGACATTTTTTTCTCAGACCAGGATTTGAATTAAAAAAATAAGGTATATGCTCATGGGGCAAATTGAGTTTTTGCCATATTTTTGACTGGCATTCAATTTGGTTAAAAAAATAGATTAATATCAAAATGTCAGACAAAAATTGCATTTTTTAGACCCAAATCTAAAAATAAATTAAATAAAAAAAATCAAAAAAATTTTTTTATTATAATCATTTTTTTTCAAAATTTTTTTAAAAAAATTAGTCCTATTTTTGATGAAAAATTTAATGTTTGCAAGAAATTTAAGCTCTTTCAAACATAAATTATTATTGTCATGATTGTTTGAAAAAGTCCAATAATCAAGGCTAATGAGGATTTAGAATTAACTGTGTATCCATGAGACCCAAATTCGTGATTGAATAGAATTTTTGATCTTGAATAGAAAAAGCCTAGTTTTAGTAGGATTTTATTTTAAGGGGTCAATATTTCGGAAATACGTGGATTATTTGTGTTCGGATTAATTCTTTTTATGCTCCTAGCAAAAATATTTACCTATTTTCGATTTTAAACATAAAATTTTTGTCTATGTTTGTTTAAGGCTGTGTTACTTTGGTCTAAAGATTGTTTAATTAGCACTTGACCAAAAAATTCGAACACATTTAATTTAAATAAAATTTTTTAAAATTTATTCAAATTTATAATTTTCATTTGTTGACTTATATTGAAAAAATGTTTTTTTAACACTAGAAAAACAGGCTAAATTAAGCCATTCAAAATTTAAAAAAATTAATAAAATTATTTTTTTTCTTTATCCAAAATTAATTTTAATATAAGCAGACATTTAAAGTAAAACCTTGCAAACAAATCCGCTCTAATGGGATGAAACACCCACCATAATCCAGTTTTTTTAATCATTTTTTCTATAGACTTGGCTTATAAAACGAAAATATTTTAAATCTTACTAATAAAATTTTTTATTTTTAATAAAGCTCCAATGTGTTTTAACAGTTTATTTCGTATGGTCTCACAAGATTCAAAATTTAATAAATTAACCAACAATCATGTAAAGCATGGCATCATTTAATGCCAGCAGATAAAATTCGGTGAAACTTAATGTCAAATAAAACAATGTCCGAACTCCTGGTTATGGCCAAATGATGTTGAAGACGATTTTGCTCATGCTATCGGTGGTTTTCATTCTGTCAAAGCGCTTTTCCCAAAGAGATAGGTTTACTTGTGATGGGTGAGAGTGATAAAAATTCTTAAATGGAGATGGAGCCATTTTTGTTTATTTTTTTTATTTTAAATCTGAAAAAATTTAATAGCAGCCTGGTCAAAATTTAATTATTTTTTGTATAAGTCTATTTATAAAAAAAAAAATAATTTTTGAAACCCTGGTTCATCAGATATCTGTTATTTTTAAATTAAAAGAATTCAGTCATATTTTTTTTGATTTTTTTTCAAATTTTTTTAAACAATTTAGC
Source organism: Brachionus plicatilis (assembly GCA_010279815.1). NCBI lineage: Eukaryota > Metazoa > Rotifera > Eurotatoria > Ploima > Brachionidae > Brachionus > Brachionus plicatilis. The sequence goes on from QEOQ01000486.1 coordinate 62,806, forward strand.
TAAAAAAATACCAGAAATTTCAAGTAAAACAATTTTTTTAGAAAAAAAATTGTCTCTTTATACTATTGAAGATTATTTTAGGCCATCATTTAATGGACTGACAAAAAAATTCCTATTTTACTGACAAAAAAGACTAAATTTACTGACAAAAAAACTAAGCCAGGTGACAAACAAACTACTTCACTGATAATTAAACTAATTGAGTGACAATTAAACTAACTGACTGACAGATAAACTAATTGACCGACAAATTAAATATTTTCGGGATGACAGATTAACCAAAAAATGGTGACTAATTTAATTGATGACTAATGACTAATGAACACTAAACTAGGTGACAAACAAATTACTTCACTGATAATTTTTTCAACTTTCATTTTTTTAGCTTATTTACTTTATTTTGATTCTTTTTTTTAACTCATTT
>QEOQ01000486.1:63287-77623 GCA_010279815.1 Brachionus plicatilis
TTCTGGTCCCGCGAATATTTTTGTACCGCGAATCCTTATGCGAAAGATGTCGTCAAAAAGGTCATATGACACATAAATGTACCATAGCTGAGAAATTGAAGTCGATAGAAAGACAAAAAATTACAGGGAGCTCTATATAGAACAAGAAGAAATTCAAACAAACACTGATGAAAATGTGGATGAAATGCCAAAAACCCCAGAATATCAACCAAATGCTACTATTTCTTCTTTTTTTCCTGCATCATCAAATATTTAAAATATGTATTCTGTTACTCTCTGTCAAAATTTATCTAATTTTAATTTTAATATTTATCTACTTTTTAAGTTATATTATTTTAACTTTATTTTTTTCTTAATTTTTATTTTATTTTATTTAACTTTATTTTAATTTTTTATTTATTTTTTCTTATTTAATCTGAAGGAGCTTTAGCTCGATACAGATATACAAATAAATAAATAAATAAATACTTATCATATAAAACAATTTTCTCTTCCATATAAAGAAAAAAAATAAATACTTACCGATAAGAAATAAAAAATGTCTAGCACTGAATCAGTAGTTCCCAATTTCAGTGAAGAGGACACAATGCTTGATATAGACCAAGAAGATGTAGAACGGCAAAAGAGGCAGACCAAAAAAACAAAAAGCAGCTCTGTTTTACCAAAATGATTGTGATTTGAGCAGTTCAGAAAATGAATCCGATCCCGAGCAAGCAGTAGTCGAACAAGAGCCTCCTAGCGATTCAGTCATTGCGAAAGAATATGTAACTGAAGCTACAGTACAAGCTACAGTCGAAACTATAGTGGATTTACCAAGAAAACGAGGAAGACCAAAGAAATCAACAACTCAGGGAAAAAAAACAAAAATAAATTAATCGTTTATATTTTTTTATATTATTTTATATTTTGTCATTTAAATAAATATTTTCGTCACTAAAATTAGTTTTTTTTGTCTACAAATAAGGTTTTATTTTGTCAGTGAAAAATTATAAAAAAGTCATCTCAATATATAAATTTGTCAGTCGTTTAGTTTTTTTGTCAGAATAATTAGTTTTTTATAGTCAGCTAAAACAAATTAAATTAGTCACCACTTTTAGTTATTTTTGTCATCTTAAAAAAATTTAATTTGTCACCCCCAAAAAATATAAGCCATTATTTTAGTTCTTTTATTTTGCTTTTTTTTAAATATATAGTTAAATTAAGGTTATTTTCTGAGTCTGATCTTATCATCTATGAAATGTTAAAAAAGAATATGTTAAAATTTTTTTAATTCAATACTTTTTCAAAAACTTTTTTATGTGTATCTTAATTTTTTTTGAATACTTTTGAATGTAAAAATTTTTAAATTAACTAAGCAATTTTTCAACAAAAAAAAATACCATATTGAGATTTTCTAAAAATAAGAATGACGATTTCGGCTTTAATCTTACCAAATTAATAATATCTTTTTGATTTCTTAAATTTTAGCTTTCATTTTTGGGAAATTTTTGTTCTTATTTTTTCAAAGATCCTTTTTTCTTTCATTAATTTTGAGTTTAAATTTGGAATCAATTTACTTAAAGTGTGGTTTTAATGATACTACATTACCGTATATTACCAGTCATGCTATTTAAGATATTCTGGTATATTTATTTTGGATACTTGTTTCAATAGAAAACTTGAAAGTAAAACAGCAATATTTTTCGATTTTTATTTTAAAATAATTACTGTCAAAATGTTATAAAATTTTTTTAAATACTTAAATCTTTTTAAAATTATTTATTTAAAAATCATAGAAATTATAAATAAAAAATTTAAAGACAAATAAAAAATCTTTGCTTTTTAAAATTAATTTTTATTAAGTCATTTGAAAAAAAAAGAGTGAAATTAATCAAAATTTGAGGGATTTTTAAAAAGATAATTGGTTAGCAACCAAAGAATCGAATTCTTGATTAAAAAAAAGATGACTGATGGTTATATGGAGGGTTTGAAAAATTTAAGCTCAAGACCAGATATGAGAAACGTATCTACATTTGAAGATGGTAGCTCAAGCGAAAACGATGATAACTATTTAGATAATTCTAATCCCGAGCACGTAACTAGTTTTTGTTATAAATTTATTAAAATTATTTTTTAAATTTAAAAAAAAGAAAGAGATAAATAACAACGAAACTCATAAGGACACCCATGAAATTAATGAGGAACACAATACTAGTCAAAATTCAGATGGAATAGATAACAGTGACAAATCGTCTTCAGATGACCAAAAACAAGAATCAGAGATCGAGACAGACAAAGAAAATGATGAAGTTAACAACAAAAATTATCTAGTTAATTATCAAAGTGAATGCAAAAAATTGGATACAAATAGAAAAAAAAGCTTTAAAGAAATAATTTTTATAAGTGTTATGGTGCTACTCGGAAGTTTTTTGTATAGAATAATTTCATCCAAATCGGTATCAAAGCCATCAAAATACCACAGCTTAAAATTCGACCTTATTGATGAACTTAAACAAAATTATCCGAATCAAAGCGACCACTTGTGGATAAATATCGAAAGTTGTTTTAAGCACAGTGTGGTAAAATCTAAGGATCCATCGATCATTCTGATGATTTACGATGAACAAACTGCTAGTACTTACTCCAAATTAAGCCAACAAATTTTAAAATATCTAAATAAAATTGACAAGTCCAGTCGTCATGTTGTTCTAAGTACAAAAAATGATGATTATTTTAATATTTTAGTGGAAAATAATAAGCCTGATGAATCCAAACTTTACATTGATTCCAAACTGTCTGCACATTTTAAGTCTGGTGGCAAGCTGGCTCTTATTGAAGACATTCACCAATTACCTGCGCACACAATGGTCTTATTTTATGCATACGGCGATGAGGAAAAATACGCCAAATTTCCAGGGGTCCTAATTTTCATGTCGCTAAAGCTTAATGAAGCTTTGGACGCTCAGAGCAAATTTGACTTTTTGAAAAGCTCAAAAAAATTGCGGGAATTTGCCGAAGGCTACATGTTTAATCTCTGGTCCAAATGGATCGGAGAGGACCAACTGAAACCCTTGTTCACTAGAATTGCTAACAATGTTATATTAATAAATGATGAATAAATGAATAAAATCAATAAATTTTTTTACCTGTATTATTTTTCATTGCCAAATAAAATTTTGATTTCGAAATTTTCTTACAAAAAATGTTAATTTTTTAAAAGTTTGCTAGATGTCTGAATATTTTTAAATTTTTTTTATTTCGATGTTTTATTTTCAAAAGTTAATTGACCCAAAAAATAAATTTCTGAAATAGATTTGAGACAAAAAGTCAAAATTTAATTAAGTAATTTTTTAAAATTGAGTTGTTTAAATAATTTAACAAAATTCCAATTCTAATTCCAACATTGACCAGTTGGGAGTTAAAATTTAATTAGCATTTTTTAAATTAAAAAAAATTTCAAGCATGATTCAATACAATACGTCATTTTTTATGAGAAAAAAAAAGATTCCAAAGTCTAATTTTAAAGATTGAATATAAATTGAATTTTGTCTTTTATTTTTTAATATTTATGTTTAAAGATAAGAATATTTTTTTTTATTTTTTTTTAATGTTTGGTCAGTATTAACAAAATTCTAATTATGTTTAAAATATTTGGAATATTAGAAGCATATACAAAATAAAGATAGTTAAGACACTTAAGTTTGTTTATCTTGGTTTAAAATAACCTCATTTTTTAAGATTATATTTTTCACTGAAAAAAAAATTAAAATCTTATTAAAATTTTGTGATTTCAAAAAGAGTTTATTAGGTCACCCATTTGCAAAAAATATTGATGCCAAAAAATAATCTATAAAGCTTAGAGAAAGCTGCTTTGGATATAAGAATAGAGATTTTTTTTAAATTTCATTCACAGCTTTTAATAATAATAATGGATCATAAGACTAGAAGTAATTGTATTTAAATCTAAGGAAGCGTTGAAATTTAATAATCGAAAAAATAATGTTCAATTAGCTCTGAGTCCAAAGTCTCTCAGAATTTAATGTAAATTTATCTTATTTTTTCATTACAGCAGCTTCAGGTAAATCTTATTTAATTAAATTTGATAATTTATATTTTTTCTTATTGATGTTGTTTTAAATTTTAGTTAAAAATGCATGTTTCATAAATTTCAATACATTTAAATTATTTATTTGTCTAAGATAAAAAGTTAATCAAAACTAAATATTAAAAATGTTTTTTAAAAAAAGCACGTCAACTTTTTTCAAGCTTTTAATAAAGTTTCATAATTTCATGTCAACATTAAGTATTTTTTTATTATTTTCTATTAAATCAATTCAAGGCTAGTAATAATTTTATTTTATTTTTTTCCTAATAAAAATTCAAATGATTAAAGAGGCTGTTTATATTTAAATTAGTAAAATGTAAGAAGATGTAAAACAATACAAGAATTATCTTATTAGAATGAACATACTTTATATGAAATCAAACAGGTAATTTATTCGTTGATTGTATTCTTTAGACCCTTTTTCCTGACTAGGGAAATAATAATGAAATAGAACATTTTTTTAAGATTTTCACGATAAATTTTTACTCAATATTTGTTTATAGAAATTTATAATTTTGAATCCTTTAAAAAAAATCATTTAAATAAAAAGATTAAAAGCTCCCTGAAAATAGATATTATATAACTGTTCGGGAGAGTCCATAAGGCAAATGCCTAAATTTATAAAAAAAAAAATAAGGGAACATCACATTTTAATACCATCTTATCAAAAAAAAAAAATAATCGAAATCATTTTTTTTTTCATGTAAGAAAACACGAAAATTTTCTTGATACTACCATGTTATATTTTCCTTTTTTCCTTTTTTATTCTTTAAGTTTTAAATTATAATTTTGAGTAACTTTGGTAATTATGTGGAAAAAAAATAAACTATTTTTTAATATGCTCTTTTTACATAACATTAAGTTAGATAAATGAGAACAAATATAACAAATATATTTTCATTATTTATATTTAAAATCGCTTAATCTGGCTAAATTTTATTTGTTTATTTAATATTAAACCTTTTATAAAGATTTCATTACAAAAATATTATTAAAAGAAAAGAAATAAAAAAAGATTATTTTAGAGATATTTAGTCAAAAATGGTGTTTAAAATTTTTAATTATCTTTTTTTGTCTGAAAACAAATTGTTTTATTAGCCTAGTTAAAAAATGTTAATTGTGTAACAAATGATTTTCTCTTCTTAACCCTCTTTTTCTCATAAACTCTTTAAAGGTAATTATATAAAACATTTTATATATTTTTTAAATCAATGAAATAAATTTTTTCAAAATTAATTGATCACATTTAAATAAAGATGATTTTATCTCGAAGTCTATTTAAGATTGTTTTGAATGCTACCATTAAAGTCTTGTGAGCAATCAATTTTTCTAATAGTTTTGAAATTTTTAATCTTTTTAAAGCTCATTTCTCATTCTAAAATTTTGTAGTTTATCAGACTCATTGCTAGATAAACATTTAAGAATATAATAGCTTAAAATTATAGAAAAGTCAATCAATACAGTTTAATTCATTTTCGCCATTACGAACTTTATCAAAACCAAACAAGATGCTTGTTTCGATTGATTTCCTAGAGTTGATCAATTAATTTTAATAAATTGTAAAAATAATTTAATTTTTTACTTTTTTTTGGAATAGTGAAGTCATGAGAAATAGAAATGGAACTGATAATAAAATAATAAATCCCATTCTATTTAAAAAACAACAGTATCATTTTATTTTGTTAATTTATTTATATTTTATTTTAATTTAAAATATTTTTTTAATAAAACAAAGTCTAAAATAATAAAAAATAATTCCTGCTAATAAAATACCAACGAAATAGATAAGAAAAATAGCATTTTCAAATAAAAAATAAAATGATTATTTTATATTAATTTTGCTCATATTTAATATCGGGGTATTGATTTGAGCAAATAATAGACTATAACACTTTGTGCAAATTATTTAACCTTTTAGGCCTTTCAATCATTGAGATTTTGGATTTTGAATTTTATTATTTTAGAGTATATTTTAATAAATAAATTTTAAAATTAATTGTCAAATGAATTTAGATTTAGACAATTTGTTTTATCGTTAACAACATAAAATATGTTTATGGCATCTTCATAAAAAAATCTATTTCTGCAATGTGTTGACTTCAATCTTATATTTTTACCTTTTTTCTTTTTTATCTACACCACCTTCACGATTTCAAGAATAAAAGTGCATACAACATTTTGTAAATTATTTTTTACTTTTTAATTAAAAAAGGACTTAAAAAATAAAAATTATGAAGAAAAAATAGGAATTTTTTGAATTAATTAAAAAAAGCGTACTGCAAAAGGAGATGAGCGCCTCCTCATTATCAATCCACTAGAAAGGGACATATTATAAAAAAATCATTTAACATTTCAGCGAAATTCTATATAAAAAAAAATTTAATTTTCATTTTTAAGTAAAGCAAACACTTCATTGATTTTTATCAAAACATTTTATTTTTTTCTCATAGCTCAAAAGATTATAGTTAGTCTTTTTTCTCGAAAAAAATATTTTAAATTGAGGCGTTCGAGTCTCCCAATAGTTAAAGAATTATTAATGTAATTTTAAATGTTATTAATAAATAACGGCAGAATAAAATAAAACATGTGATATCTTAATTTTAAGATAGAATTTTGATTCGAAATCGAAGATTAAAAAAATGACAAAATTTAATTAGTTTATTTTTTTGGTAATTTTAGTTTTGAATTATTTTTTTTTTAAATAAATTTATTGAATTGAATCCAGTTAATCTCTTCCAATCTTTGAATATTTGAAATTGTGGGATGGTGAAAGAAAAAAAGATAAATTACATTTTTTAAAATTTTTATTTTTCCAAACTTTTAAGATGCTTTTTTTGATCTAATTTAAAAATATAAAATTAAAGTTATCATTTTATATTTAAAAAATCAAATTTCTAACAATATCTTGGTTTTGAATTTATAAAAAAGTTAAAGATGACAATTCCATAGACTTTTCTTTAATTTACATTTTTTTTTCATTTAATTCCATTTCATAAATTTCAATAAAAAACAATATAATAAAAATTTAATTTTCTATTGCTAATTTTGAATATAGAATATCAATTTAGTGTACTTTCTTAAAGAAAAATTTTTCAGCAGAGCTATTGTACTTTCATGTCTAATAATTCTTTATAAAATTGAAGGAATTTTTTTAGCAATAAAAATTCAAAAACTTTTTTTATTTCAAGTTTTTAAACCGATTTAAAACAGGCTTGAAAACCAGAACCTTTTTACCAGCTCTGGATTTAAGAATTTTTGAAAGTCCTTTTTTATTTAAAATTTTGATTCAATAGGAAAAACTTAAATTATTCTCCAAATTATTAAATAGTTTATATCTTATGTTTCAAGCGCTTACTCAAACAATTTAATCTAAGGGATCCAATTTTGGTTTTATTAAATTAGACTTTTGAAAACGACTAGATCTTGACAGTTCCTTTAAAAAAAGTTAACACAAATATTTTTTGGAATTTAAGAAAATTATTTATTATCTAAAATTTTTTAAATTTTCCATTTAAATATTGGTGCATCTTAAAATAAAAAAAAATCACTGATCTTAATACCTCATAAGACTGTGCACAATTTGTGGAACCGATTTGAATTTTTGGATACCACTACCAATTATGCAGAGCTAATTTTTTTAGTTCAAATTTACCAGTTTTTAATAGCTGTATGGAAAAATTATAAAAAAAGATCCAAAAAAACTGCTAGGTGCTTGCGGTGTTAGAGTTGGTGAGCTCAAATATTTGAGAACGCTGAACACTCTTTCAAAATAAAATAAAAAAGCCAAAAATCCAAAAAGATTAAATTCTTTTCGAATTCAAATTAGTAATTTATACACAAAAAAATTCTAAATAAAGATTGGAAAAATTTGAGCTCCAGGTTTGTTATAATACAAAATTTGATATAAGTAGAATTGAAAATTTATTATGTTTATATCATCTAGCCATTTTGTCTATGATTGTCAAAAAATTTTATAAAAAAATTTTAAATTATTTGAAATAAAAATCATACTAGACAAAGCCATGAAATATTGGTTTAGAAATTTTTGTTTATAAATGAGATAACATTTTTTGAATGTTTCTAGAAATATCAGCATTTTGTCAGATCTGTGCATCATTCGTGATCAAAAGCTGAATAAACACAACTGGCGGCTCAAACCAAACTAAAATTTAGTCTTATTTTAATGCCAAGTTAAGTCTCATGTAAAATGACGTGATCTCACGCTCTAAAATTAAATTTTATTTTGCATCTCAATTCGCACTTGGAATTTATGCTGAAAATATTCAAAAAACTCAGAGAGAAATATTTATGATATATTTATTAAAAATTTATTTTTGACTATTTTTAAAAATTAAAAAAGAAAAAAAAAAAAAAAGAAGAGCAAATCAATCTATTTTTGTATTTTGCGCAATTAAATTTTTGTTCTAAGACGAAATAAAATCCCCACAAAGATTCTCTCACACGTCTAGAAAAACTTCTTTACTTTTTCCAACATCTGTTAAAATTTTAAATGTTAATTTTTCTAGACAGAAATAAAGAGAAAAAGAAAAAAAACAATTTAAATCGCTAAATGAAAGACAATGAGCCTTAATTTGTACTACAGTGTCAAAGACTCGGAGCATAATTTAAGCTTCAAGCAAACGCAGTGGCTGAGCCCTTACCAAGTGCTGGACAAGCTGCAAGTGCGAAATCTTCTCTCCTACCAAATCAACCCCAATCGGCTGATTTACCCCAACGAGCTGATCATATCCGAGTCCACGCAGTGCATCAGCGACATCATCTTTCTGTCCAAGTACACCGACAGACACGGTGGACTTAAGCTGGAGAGCATTTTTTTGTCCCAATTGGTCTCGCTGCTGTGCACATCTAATTCTAACACTGCGATGCTGATCGACAAGGTGCAAATTCTCAGCATCGAAAAGGACACCTACTACTGGGAGTTGGTGCGCAACTCGAACCACATACCGCGCTACGCGTTCCGAGTAGGCTTCGACAACCTGGCCAAGCAGTTTTCCTACATCGGCCGCATGAAAGTCTCCTCGCTGAACGAAAACCTGTCGCTGAACATGCGGAACATAACCCACAAGATAACCAACATGTTCGGCTCGCTGGTCAACATCTACGAGTACATCCCGGCCATAGTTCTGCAGCTGCACGGCCTCGACAACCGCTTGGACTCGCTGTGGTCGCGCATCAAGCTCTCAATAAAAAACAACTACTCTTCCAAAGACTTGAATCTCATAGCCAACAACTACGAGGTGCTTTGTTTGAAAAAGCAGCCCGCCTTGCTCAAACAGCTGTGCAAAAACCGGCTGGTCAAGTTCGAGGAGGAGACAAACGAGCTAGAGTCGAGGACAGAGCTGAGCGAGAGGCAGCAAAAGCATCTGCTCATCAACAGAACACTCAAGTCGGTGCCCAATTCAGTTCGCTGCATGCTCTGGCCTTCGTTTCTTGTGCCTGGTCAGTGTTTGGCTCGAAACTCCAAAATGAGATCGTATAATGACACCTACGAGCTCAGTCTAAACGAATATGGCAATCTGGGATTTTGTGTCAATGCGTATGGCACTGTCAAGCGCATTACTTACGAGAAAAACGTGGAAAGTCTGCTGATTAGCCAGTCTGGAGTGTACATAATCTACGAAGGAAATCGTAGGCCCACTTTGCTCTACAGGCACCAGGGCAACGAGCATGGCGCAGCCAACGAGTTGGACGATGGCTATTATAGCAGCATTTTTGACCATTTGTTGTGCTCCAGCTATGTCATTGAGCTGAGCAATGACGGATTCTTGCGCATCATAATCCACAAGAATAGGCCCAATGTTGTTTGTTTGTTTAGTGTGGACGAGTTTTTTAGCCCGGTCAAGTGTGAAAAAGAGCAGGTGATTGCCAATTTAAGTGTGAGCAGTGCGTCTGCCAAGGACTCGAGTGACAACAAAGCCCAGTCGCTTCTCATCAATGTTAAATTTGTCGCCCGTTTAAACGATTTGAAAGATATGCCCTTTAGAATTTTTAGTTTAGTTGTGAGATTTTTGAAGTCTTTTTTTCAGTCGATGCGAAGAACAGTGGCTGTTTGTCAATGATTTGTCTTTTTTTTATTTTTTTTTATTTTCTTCTTGGACTGGCCTGTTCAGTTAGTCCAAAATTTTGACTTCTTCTCAAGGACAAAATTGATGTTTATTCGATGGATGAAATGATGCTTATTTTTCATTGATCAAAATTGCATATCAAATTTAGGATGAAACAATTGTTTTTATTATTATTTTTATTGTTTTTTTTTTTTTTTTATTAATAGCATTTAAATAAGTGTATATAAAAATTTAGACTAAATTTTACTGTTAATGGATTTTTTCTTGCAAATAGTCTTTAAATTAAAACATTCAATTGAATTAATAAAAGTTTTTATTAAAAATGATTTTTTTTTTCAATTTTTCATCATTCATCTTTCCAGTGTTAAAACCAGAGATGCTTAAAAGTCACAATATAAGGTCCAAGTCCGGGCTTTTAAATTAAAAAGTGCGAACAACATGAATATTCTACCGTTCCAGGTAGTTCCAATGATAGACATTCAATAATAATTTTCAAATGGCTTATTTTTAAGCGAGTATTTATTTATTTATTTATTTGTTTTCTGTACCGAGCTAAAGCTCCTTCAGAATAAGTTCAAAAGTAAAATAAAAAAAAAAAATAAAAATTAAATAAAATAAAAATAAAATTAAAACTAATAAAATGAGATAAAAAAAGAATCAAAATAAAGTAAATAAGCTAAAAAAATGAAAGTTGAAAAGACATAAATTGGAAAAGATTGTTACATGTGGCACATGTTTAAATAGTTCAAGTTTCAGGAAAAAAAGAAGAAAAAGTAAGGTAGCAATTACACAATTGAGTTGGGTATTCAATATATCTTGATTCGAAACCTTCTTTGTATTCCTTCACCAGTCTTACAACTAATGGAATAGAATGACTCAGTCTTGTCCCAACATATCTCTCACTCAATTCAAAAAGCCGATTCGATACTGTTAGTAATTTTAGTTTATTAAAAGCCTCATGATGCACGATGTTGGAGGGAGTATCTTATTTTAACTTAAGAATAGACCTGACTGCTGTATTCTGAATTGCTTGTAGTTTTTTGATATTATTTTCTGAAAATGAATTCAAGAAAAGAAAAGAATAGTCTAAAATTGATCCGACTAAAGATTTATATAAATTTCCAAGTGTGTTTTGATTGAGACCCCATTTTTTGTTTGACAATATCTTAATAATATTTATTCTTTTATTGCAGCGTTCTTTAATTTCATCTACCAGTATATTAAAGTTTAACTTAGAATCAAATTTAATACCAAGAAACTTGATTTCTTTTTGGCTCACTATTCTGTTTCCATAAATTTTTAAGTTTAGATTATCACTTTCTTTTTTGTACCTAGAAAAGACTACTGAACACGACTTTTCAACTGATATCTTCATTTTCCATTTAATAAGCCATAGTTCTAGTTCGTTGGTGTATTTATTAATCTTATTTTCTAGGTTCCCCTTTTTGTTATAAATGAAGAATGTAACTAGATCATCTGCGAAAAGCAGAGAGTATTCATTATTTATTTTATTTCTTTTGGGGATGCCATTAATATATGACAATTTTATTTTTTTATAATTGACGCTTAATCAAAATAAATGACACTTTAATATTCTTTCTTAATATATATACTAAATAAAAGAGGACTAATTACTGAGCCTTGAGGAACACCTGCAGTTATTTGATATTCTTCGCTCAGATGGTCATTCACATTTACCTTAAATGTCCTAGAGTCTAAAAAGGATCTAATCCAGATAGTCAAGTAATGAGGTGGATTTATTTTAATCAATTTAAAAAGTAAACCTTCATGCCAAACCCTTTAAAGGCTTTAGAAATATCAAAAAAAGGCTGAAAACTCATTTTTTTCTGATAAATGATTCCACAATTTATTGAATTAAAAAGAAAAGATTATCTGATGTTCGCCGGTGTTTTCTAAATCCAGATTAGTAAAACAGACGTAAAAAATATTAAATTTACCAAATTTTATGTAAAATATGTTAAATTTACTATTTTTTACGTAAATTATCGTATATTACTAAATCCGGAACACCATTGTATGCAAAGGTGAATAAATATTTACAATCGGTAAATGTCTGTAGTGGTTTTTAACTTATTCATCTAAATTGTAAAAAAAGTTAAACCAATAATATTTTTCTATTATTTGAAATGACTATTATTTAAAAACTATTACATGAAAAATATTATTTAAGAACTATTATTTAGTCTGCTATTATTTGATATAGTGTCGTAGTTAATTTTGCGGCCTAGTTAAAGTCAAAGTCACTAAAAATAAATTCTAAGTCCTGACTTGAAAAAAACAATAATAATTTAAAAGTCTGCACTTGGACTTGACTTGAGACATTTGACTTATAAACAACTCTGGTTAAAACCGAGGAGATAAGTCTTAAATGAACCTTATAAGAAAATATTATTGTTAAGATCATTTGCTAATCTCAGAAAAATTCCAAATAAAATCTAAATTTTAAAATTATAAAAAGTTGGAATCTAAAATCTTAAAAATCTCTTACGAAAAAATAATAAAAAATTAGTTTTAAATTTCTTGATTAAGATCTTAAAGTTTTCTTAACTCGAGTTTTATACAATAATGTTAAAATCGTGGCAAGATCTGAGGATTTTACTAAAAGTTTTTACTCTTTAAGATTGTTATTAGATTTTTTATATTTTCTTGTTAAATCTTAATAAAAAAAAACATTGATATCTCAAAGGAATTTATCAATCTTCAATAAAAATACTCAAAAGTCTTTTTTTTCACTTTTTGATTTTGATTTTCCATTGGTTCAATTAGGTTATTGCTGTTCCTTAAAATATGATTCAAATTTCCTGAGTAGGTTTATGATCAAAAAGATCAAATCAAGTTTAAAATATTAAATAAATTGTTATTTCTAAATAAAATTAATGCAAAGATACATTTTTTGATCTTACATTCTATGCTAAATAAATTTAATAAAATAAAGTTCTTAATCAATTATGAAACCTAATTAACAGATTTCCTAAACAACTAAGATGTCGGATGTATTCACCACCTACTTTAATCTTATCTGGATCCATTTTTTTCCTATTTTCAAAAATCATGAAAAAAGTTTTAGACAAGTTTATATCAATTTTGTTGAAAAAACACCATTCATTTAAATTTTTTGTTGTAACATTTAATTTTATCAAAGCTGAATCGAGGTCTTTATCAGCGATACTTATTGTTGTATCATCTGCAAACATTTTGATACTTAAATTTTTTAAATAAAATGATAAATCATTAACAAAAATAAGAAAATGGAGTGGACCTAAAACAGATCCCTGCGGTACGGGCATCTTGAAGTTTAGGATCAAAAAAATCAAATCAAATAGTATTTTGTTTATAACTTTTGAATGGTACACGCCATTAAAAAGTATTTAATTTGACTGCGCAATTTAAATGCAGAGTTTTTGCAGAGCCTCATACAATATTCAGCATGTATTTTGCATTATTAAGCATTTTGCAGAGAGATTTAATCAAGTACCATTCAAAAGTTATAAATAAAATACTATTTGATCTGATTTTTTATAAAAAAAATACTATTTGGTCAGATTTTTTTGATCCTAAACTTCAAGATGCCGCGGTACGCCCAATTTTAATCTTTCAGGTTTTGACATTTCACACTGCCAATTCTAACTTTCTGAAATAATTTTTAAAATAGTTTGAAACAAGGCCCAAAGAAGAATTATCAAAATCATAATGGAAAAGTTTTAAAAGTAAAAAATTTAATTCTTTTTTTAAAGTCAATGAACTTTCAGTTTTTGTTCTTTTGCTTTATTTATTTCACATACAATACTGCTATGATAAACTTTTTTTACGTAATTGTACGTAAAATTACGTAAAATTACAAAAGTAAAAAAATAAAGGACTTTACGTAATTTCACGTAAAATCCGGTAATTTTAATGTCATCATTAAAAATTTCTATTGAAAAGTCATGTTACAGGATCTTAAAGAAAAAAACTAAAGTTAAAATCAATCCTGACCTTATAATTAATGGTAACAATTTAAATAACGAGGAAAAAGTCAAATTATTAGGAATCACATTAGACTCAAAACTTACATTCAGTCCAATGGTGGATGAATTAAAAGAGCTCTGTAATTCAGAGTTGTTTAAAAGTCCCAAAAAAAAGTCTAAGTCACCAAAAAAAAAGTC